>JAOTQY010000003.1:20808958-20819515 GCA_026413445.1 Dolichallabes microphthalmus
CAGGGTTTTAGTGTAACAGGGTTTTAGTGTGGACAGTGTGTGCTGTAGGGGTTATAGTGTATGGTTTAGGGCACAGTGTGCTCTTTAGATGTTATAGTGTACAGTTTGAGGTTATAGTGTAAACATAAGGGGGTCAGTGCGCTCTTTAGGGGTTATAGTGTAAAGTTTAGGGGGACAGTGTTTAGGCCAGTGGTTCTCATCCTCATATCTGCCCTTCAGATTTTATTGTTTCTCCTGCTCTACTACACACAAGTCAGATAAGAAAAGGTTGTTAATTAGTTGATTAAATCAGGTGTGTGTGAGTTTGAGTTAAATAAGGTGTGCTGGGAGCTGAGAAAGCCCTGAAATGTGCAAGACAGTGGTCCTCCATTACCGGAGCTGAGAACCAGTGGTTTAAGTTTGTAATGTACTGTTTAATTGGGACAGCATGTTGTTTGGGGGGCGGGGACAACGTGGCATTTGGGCATGGCCAGTGCGCCTTTAGGGGGGCAGCATTCTGTACATGGGGACAGCGTGCCCTAAAAGTGGGCAGCATGTCATTTAGAGGGACAGTGTGCTTTTGGGGATGGTAGGATGCTGTTTGTGGGACAGCGTGCTGTTGTGGACGAAGCCTCAGTCTGCAGTACAGCTGCAGTGGTGAGGATGTAAATGTAACACCTTCATATTAAATCTATTTTAAGTCTGAGTCTGAAGCAGCCTGCCGTTTGAGACATCGCATATCAAGTAGTTATAGTGGACAAGTATCAACTTTTGTACCTAATGATTCTTTAAATCCCAAAAGTCTCATGGAAGTTAATTAAGCCAGGAATTTAAAATTGGGTTTTGTGCTTCAATCTTAACTCCTAACCTCTTAATTTACTACCGCCATCAATGTTTTTAACAGTTTAATAAAATTTTCTGTATGCATTTGTTCTGCTCGTTATATGACACGATTTGCAAGAGGAAAAGATCGACGTCAGGTTGAAAGAGATATTTATCCTATGCTGAAAATATTTCAATCCTACTGGGGATAAGGACACGTTCAGGATGGCAGTGTCCCCATCCGTGGGGAACGAGGTCTTATTAAATGTTTTCAAGAGTATGAAAGTGATATAAAATCATAGGCCATGACATTCACAGCAATCCGATCGAACACCTGCGGGAGATTTAGGGTCGTCCTGTCTGACAGTGGCCTCTGTCACCATCGTTACCTCATTAACCAGGGGAATATCTTCTGGAAAAATGGTGTTTGTCATCTAGCCAAAGCCAGAGACTTGCACTGAAGGTGAACAGACACTTGAATAAAACACTTCATGTCCAATTTTTGCCAATGTCTTGGGGGAATCAGGTTTGAAGTGATGCAGGTTTTCTTTTGGGACACCTGGCAACCCGTCATGTCATACAGTGTAATCGTAAGTGTTGACTGAAGATGTATGAAAATGCCAAGTGTATCATTACTCCTTTGATGTTTTGCAAAACTTGGCAACAGAAGCTCATTATTGGGAATCAATTGATACTCAGCTGTGAGACAATGATGGTTTATAATGTATCGGGGGGAGGGGGGGGGGATTAAGACATTACTAGTGTTTTTCAGATCTTCAGATTGCCTCCAGAAAGCCCTTTTGTTCTTTTTCTGTGAAAAAGAGATTCACATAATCAGAATTACAGTAGATTATAGAGAGGGCTCGTGCCAAACTGGGATTTTGTTTGAGAACAGCCAAACTGTTCTGTAACCCACTCTGGATGCCAGCGGAGTAAGAATGACGCTTAGCTCTGGAGATTAGTCCATCATGTGGTGCGATTAGATGTAAGCAGAATATAAGAAGAGAACGTGTAATTTTTCTGGAGAAAGGAAAAATAAAGAAAGGAAAAAAATCAAAGATTAAAGCACCTGTAAAAAAAAAATCTAACTTTTTGTAAAAATGTTCTTTTGTAAACCGCTTTTGTTTTTGATGAAGATGAAGGCTGTCACACTTTTTTATCATGCTTGTCATGTGCCAGATCTCAAAATAGTGATCACTGCACAGTCTAGAATTACTGGGTGGCAGGCTACAGTATATGATCAACTCCGTAATTATTGGCACCCAACAAGAAAATTAGCAAAAAATGAATATGAAAGGAGATGCAATAAAATAGTCTCCGGGCCATGGCAACCAAAAAAAAAAGAAAACCTGGTACAGTATGTATTACCATCAGTGCTATCACCATATTTACCGTGGATATTATACGCTTTTCATTGCATGCATTTCTCATTCTGTAGAGAGGCAAAAAGTTCTAGTTTCTCTGAAATACAGTTGTGCTTAACTAGCCAACGGCATGGCTCAGTATTAAAGCTTGTACTGTTTTTCGGTCGAGTGTGTCTCTCTTTTCCGTCATGAAACCCTAGCCCTGAAAGTTTTTTTTTATTGGCTATTGACTTGATGGGTGCAGGTAGTAAAAATTCTACTTGAAATACAGATAAGTGATTTGGAAACCAGGCATTGGTAATTTGATCATACACTTTACATTTTCCAGTGTTAGACACAAAGCAAGAGTGAGATAACATGGCAAAAACTTAAAAAAAAAAAAAAAGAAAGAGAAACTTTATCATGGCACGTATTGGCATTGGTATTTTTTTAAAGATGTATTTAAAAGATAAAACACCAAATCTACCTGATCAGGGAGGGGCCACTTTGTGACCCTGCCACCTTTCTCTGCTTCGCCGACACAGGCTCACTGGAGTGTGTGAGGACGCACCTTGAGCACTTGCGCTGAGTGGTTAGAGCTTCTATCTGAGTGTTTAGATCGATCGAAATGTTATTAATCCTGTTAGAGAAGACATCATGTAATAGATTCCTCAGTTTTATGTGCGAATCACTGCTATAAATAGGTTGCAGCAACGAAAATTATTTTGAAGAAGTGGATGATTAATATTACAGGAGCCATATGGATGAAGCTAAAGAAGTGACCCCGCCCGGCCCAAACACATGCTTCGGATTCGCTCCAGTGCATTTTTCAAATCGGAAGGAAAAGTGAGGACTGGCAGAACCTGAGGATTGAAACAGTCTTGTGGGGTAGAAATGGAAATGTCTTTCTACACTACTCACGCTGGGCGTTCAGGTGTATCGCTCTGTGAATAGAAGGGCTTGAACAATGCGAACAGGAAACCATTTGGGATTTTCTCCAACTAGAAGAGTTAGATCACAGGAAGGAATAAATCTGAAACGCTACACACCAGTTTAGTTTACTATTGAAGATATTTGTGCATCGTATGTATGTGTCAGATCCAGCCAGAGATGTAACAGAACAGTGAATAGATGGTAAATTAATTTCAGATTCATCTTACATCATAATTGCTGTGGCAAGAAAAAGTATGTGAACCTTTTGGAATTTCATGGTTTTCGGCATTAATTTGTCATAAAATCAATCAAATATAATATGCCAAAAATAATAACACAAAATAGTGTTACTGCTATTGTATCTCTAAAGGAAACATGTTCTAAAACTTGTAGCAATTTTTCTCTTCAGGTCCTAAAAATATTCAATTTGATCACATTTATTTTAACTAGTATGTAAAAAAATGTTTATAGATAATGTCGGGCTTAAAAATCGAGTCTGTGTTAAAGTTTAAAGTTTTCTTTTCTTTCCTGCTGTCTGAGTGAAAAAACAAAATCATTGTGTGTAAAGTTTATTGGTATTATTAATTTGGGAGGCACAGCAAATTAGCCTAATTGGTGTTTCCAAATTGCCCATAGTGTGTGTGTGTGTGTGTGTATATGCACGCCATGCAATGGATTGGCACCCTGTCCAGTGTGTACCCCGCCTCATGCCCAGAGTCTCCTTGAACCCGTACAGGATAAGCGGTATAGAAGATAAATGAATGAACAAATCTTTAAGGGCGCCAATAAATCTGGAGCTGACAACTCATAGTTGCGTCCAGTTGCCGTGGTAAGGCACAGAAATCTGTAAGTGTATGATGGATGCAGACTTGAATCGGCAGGCATGTGAGGAAAACAGGCTGAGAGGCGACTCTTCCCGTCATGAGTCTCTGTACATCAAACGTTTGATACAGTACAAGGAACAGGGGGAAAACTTCCCTGTCTACCGCTCCACGTCTCCATGCAAATGAGATTTTTCTGTTATTTTTTCGAAAGCAGATGGTCGTTAGAGTTTTGTGCATTCAGTCGGCCTGACCTTAGTTGGAGTGACAAGTCGTGTAGTCTATTATCCCTCATCTGGCGCAATCATTAAGCGTATGAGACACCGTTTTTGAGTCTTCATAAAAAAATCCAGTCGACAGAAGCCAGTTGGTTAGCGTATACTCACAGTTTCTTGTAGGATTGTGAAGGTCCTGTAGTTTATCCACAGCTTAAGATGTTACGGTTGAATTATTCATTTTAGATGCAGGAATTTTTCAGGGATTGTTATCTAGTATAAGAATGTTTGTTTTTCTTGCATATTTTCCAGTGTATGGTGCGCTGAATATTGTAAAATAATAATAATAATACCAGTATTTTATGCATTTTTATTCTATATTTGCACATAAAACTTTGTGCCTTCTATTACAAAGTCTACCATGAAATTATTATATCATTTGAAAGTGCATACTGTATTTTCATTAGCAAATGGACAAAATATGAATTTGGTATATTGAACTGATGTTATAAATTAGACAAAGACAACAGTTCCTGAAAATGTTGTGCATCTAGCATAAATAATACACAAAATAATGGCCTGGAAAACTTTTTCCTGTAACATTTGTTTTTACGTTAAAGTTAGGGCCTCACTTTCTTTCTAAAGCTTCGTTGCAGAAACTAATTTAGATCCAAGCCTGAAGTTTTGCCCATTGTATATTAAACATATTGACATTATTTCAAGTCTGGCTTATGATAACAGACTGTATAAAAAAGAGACTGGACAAACCCGCCCCTTAATGTCACCCATAGGTGATCACCAAAACCCTGGGGAATCCATATATGGACAAGTGGGTGGATCAAATTGAGCCTGTCTGTTGTTTTGAGCGAACTTTTGTTTAGCTAAAATGCTATGGTAGCTAATAATTTATATGTTCTATTTATAGTCTACTAATTTAGTAGTCTATTTATAGTCTATTTATCTACTCTAACTATTGAGACAATTTTTTTTTTGTAGCAGACTGCAAAGTTTATTTTATTTTAACAAGCAGCTCTATGGGGGTTTGCTCACTTTTGGAGCCCCCAGTGGACATTTGAGGAACTGCACATTATGGCACTTCCATGTTCACTTAATTTTTCAGACCTGGAGGTTGCCCTTTGCTTATGATGTGGTAGTTTTATTTATTTATTTGAACTTTCTGCTTCTGCATTTACATGTCAAATCTTGTGATCTTTCAAATGTTTTTTATGAAGTCTTCAGATTTAATGTGAGTCCTCTGGTGTCCAACAGGGAGCAGCCTCTGTTTAGCACGAAGGCGCACGTGTTTCAGATTGACCCGGCCACTAAGCGAAACTGGATTCCAGCCAGCAAGCATGCAGTCACTGTGTCATTCTTCTATGATGCCAGCAGGACTGTGTATCGCATTATAAGTGTAGGAGGCACAAAGGTAAAACCACTAGATACAGATCACTACAAGTTGTATGGTCTTTATTTTAAGTTAATTACTTCTCACCATTTGCTTTGACTCAGGCAATTATAAACAGCACTGTGACACCCAACATGACCTTCACCAAGACATCACAGAAGTTTGGGCAGTGGGCAGACAGCAGGGCAAACACTGTGTACGGATTAGGCTTTTCTACAGAGCAGCATCTTCAACAGGTCAGCAATTTTCCAAACAACAACTCTTCCAACAACAGTTCTTCCTGGATTAAAATGATGCAAACAGATTGGTTTAACTGTTAAATAAGTAAAAAACCTAATTACACAATTAGCCATTTTAAAATTTCATTTGGATTGTAATGTGTAATTACTGTTGTGTATTTTCATTTACAAGATCAATAAAACAGTGAATCATACACATTTATCCATCCATCCATACTTTTTAGCCATCCATCTATCCATCACATACTGATTTAGCAATCCATCCTTCCAATTCTTATTTATCCATCCATCCATCTAATACTCATTTTTCATCCATCCATTCATCTTTCTGTCCACCACACACTTATGTTGCCATCCATCTAATGCCCATTTTTCCATTTATATATCCATCTATTCAGCCACCAATACTTATTTAGCCGTCCATTCCATTCATCTGTCCCATTCTTATCCATCTATCCATCCATCATTCAAACTCCATCTTGGCCATCCATCAATCCATCCCAAACCCATTTAAGACCCATCCCAGTCCCATGTTTTCCAATGCTAACCGTTCCAAACAAACCATCAGAATTACATCCATTCATCGACTCCCATCCGAATGCCATCCGATGCAATATGGAAATATTTGCTAAAAATCAGTTGAATTTAGGTTTTGTCATTTTTATTTTGTGTACAGTTCTCAGATCAGTTCAAAGAAGTCAAAGAGGCTGCACGGCTTGTGAGGGAGAAATCGCAAGAGAAGTTTGAGCTGATCAGTCCTGGTTTAAACATCTCATCTCTACAGGTTTTTATCCTGCATTACATTACAACGCGATACAGTCATGCTCGTATAATGTAGTTAGTTGATTCCTTCTCAACATCCTGTGGCTAAATAAATAGTTAAGTTTACTTGAAGTTGTGCCCTGAAACTCACTATAAAAAATTGCACTATGTATGCGATTTGACAATATACAGTGGTTGTTGGATTACCTTGGGAAAATGAATACGTTATAACGGTTTAAAGGTTGAAAATGCTAAGCCTAATTCCAAATGTCCAAAACTTTTTATCAGGAATTGTGTAGAACCCTTTTGTGTAATGTAGTTTTACTATCGATAGCTAAGAAGCACTCTATGCCTCTCTGAAGCCATGTGGAAGGTCTGTATGAATTGGTCACTAAGGGAGAATTCTTCATCCTTTAATCCCACTTGAGTATTATGAATGATTCAAGTAAACAGAGTGTGTGTGCCTTTGGCTGGTTTAAATGGACTTCTTTTCAATTAATAAAAGCCATTTTGGAGTGCTGCATGAAAGCACTGGTACATGAAAGGAAAGTAATTTAGAAATCGTAAATAAATAAATAAATAAATGAATAAATAAGGATCCCCTGAGTATAGCTTTATCACTTCACACACTGTTAATGGATTAGATTTATATAGAGTCTGAGGCATCTATAAAGTTACATTTATTTATGAGTTGCTACTTATGAGTTTCTCCACTAACTATCTGTATGTCTGTATTTATGTACATCAACAAGAAACATCAACAAGAAACAAAGATATATTTCATACATCCGGGCTTATTTATTTTATAATATACTGTATATTCAATATTTAATATTTAAATATTAAATATGTAAAATAGGGCAATTCCTGGTAATGGTCAACCTTGTATATAAAAAGATATATATATATGATAGACATAATGCCATATGTGTACATTTCATATATACAGTAGTGTATACATGTGTGCATGTGTATACATACAGTATATAGTGAGAGAGGGCGAGAGAGAGATTTTAAATAGACTTCTGTCTATAGATTTTCTTTTTCAAGATTTAAAAAAAAAAAAAACCTAAATCCCATTAATTTGTTTCTTGTGGTTTATTTTTTATTCCCTGTCTCCGGGGGAAAAATATGGATATGTTTTATTTCATAACTGCATCTACCAGTAAAAGTGTAATATTTATCGGATACATGGCCGCAGTCTACTATGCAGCAGTTGGTAATAATACTAAATAATTGTAAGACAAAGTGTGGTCTGTTATTCTTGGAATCTAATAATGGGCTCTTATCAAGTCCGAATCGTTTTCTGCCTCTCGACTGTCCGTTGTTCAGGGCCTGTCTGAAGATCGCCACACTACAGCCGCATTTCTGTGTGTGAATGGCTCTGGGGAGGACAAGCTATTTCGGAGCAAGAGCGCAGACCTGGAACCGACCATGAAGAAGGAGTATGTAAAAAAGATACATTCTGAAGGGTAATGCATCTACTGTTCTCAAAAAAACATCAATTCCAGGTCTTGTTTTTATGTTTAGGATATTTATCCAATAATACGATTTTATATAGTACATCAGTTCTATATATATATATATTCACTCTATACAATCAAACTGTTGTTTTTTTTATTCTATTGTTCTAAATACATATGTAGTTCATACATTCCATGCACTAATCTATATTATACACATTGCAGCTTTACCTATGAATTTGATCTGTGTATGAGTTTGACTCTGAGATCATATCATCCTCTTATCATACATAATCTGTTTTTTATAGATCCATATGTGAGACAAGCATGGAGACCGAGCTATTCACTCTGAGGGAGAGCAACTCTAAGCTTGTCACGGCGCTCCGGGAAGCCAACAGCAGCATCGAACTGTGGAAAAGTCAGCTCACTGAGTATCAGCAGGAGACGCACAGACTCCGAGACCAGGCCAGTTGTTTTCCTTTGATTTATTATTTTTTTTGTTCAGAGCAGACTCTACATGGATCTTTTGGTTTCACTACCCCAGACTTGTCTGTTATTGAGCCTAAGTTTACAGACTGCTTCAAATTCTGTTGATGAACTTGACTGTATAGCACATTTAGAATTACATTTAAAAAAAGCCTAAATTGCCCATAGTGTGTGTGTGTGTGTGTGTGTGCTGTGCTTGTGCCATGCGATGGATTGGCACCCCATTGGCACCCACCTCGTTTCTTGCCTCAAGTTCCCTGGGATAGGCTCCAGGCTTTCTGCGACCCTGAATAAGTAAGATAATCAAACACACCAGCAAGTCCAACTCTGAATGGCTCAAAAGAAAAAGAAAAAAAAAGATTTTGGAGTAGCCTCGTCAAAGTCCGGACTTCAGTCCTATTGAGATGCTTCGGCATGACCTTAAACAGACCGTTCATGCTCGAAACCATCCCAATTTGGCTGAACTAAAACAATTCTGCAAAGTAGAGCGGACCAAAATTCCTCCACAGCGATGTGAAGGACTCATTGCCGGTTATCACAAACGCTTGATTGCGTTATTAGGTTTAGGGAGCAATTACTTTTTCACATAGGGCCAGGCAAGTTTGGACAGCCTTTTTATTATTATTAATTTTTTAAATGCATTTTGTATTAATTCGGGTTATCTCTGTGAAAATATTTACGTGTATGATGATGTCATTTAAATGTGACAAATTTGCAAAAACCTAAGCGATCAGGAAGGAGCGAATACTTTTTCACAGCACTGTATGTGATGTGCTGCATTAAGTGCTATTTGTTGTTAAATGAATTCAAATTAGCAGTGAATAATGTTGAAATTACAATCATGACCATTCATGCAGCAATATATTGGTAATAGAACAGACTCCTAATGTGTGTGTTTTTCAATATATTGTTTATTTCTATTTATTTTATTGTCTATTGTTTTTACATCCACTATTTTGCATCCTGTATTTTTTCATAGGCTCAAAGCTTAGCGCCGGTGGTTGTCTAAAAACCTCTGCTCTTATTCAGGAAATATCCTCGGACGTGGAAACTAAATACTGCATAGTCTGAACGGTCCACCCAGACTTAAGTAGGTTCTTATCCTAATTCAGAATATATGTAACTTTCCCAACACTGAATTTAATTCACCCTCTTTGAATATGGCCCATGGTGCATAAAGGAAAGAGCAAGTAGGTGGTGCAATGTAGTTCAGGTCTCATGGGAAGAGTTGCATGAGAACAATGCATCATCCTGACTCTAATGTGGAAACAAAAAGAAGAATGACTCCGGCGAACGTTCTGCTGTTCGTTTTATAATATAGTAATATAATAGAAGCCGAAATATGATCAGTGCACTACAGCCTGGGTGTGCTCGAAATCAAGAGGTGTCCTGACCCTGCCAAGGGTTTTTCAGTGACCGAGCGAAGATTTATTACTTCTGTATTAGCCAGACATTTAACTCACTGTATTTAGGTCATGGCAGATTTACAATGTGAACTGTAAGGAGGCAAAACAGCTGCAATGGACTCCAATGTTTCCTTGAGTTCACATATGTAAAGGGAGAACTTAATTTTTTCCCCCCTCCAGGTCGCTCAAGACAAAGTGGTCTGATTTTGATTTGTAAGGCAAAAATCATTCACAGTCGTCTCGTTGTGGATTTCAGGTGGCCGAGCTGGAATCGAGCTCAAGTGGACATGCTGCATCGTGTGAGAACAGGACCGTGGACCTCTTTCAGTCTGTAGAAGACATGGAGGCCCTTCTAAAGGCTAAAGATGAAGTACGTCCTTTTGTAGCGCTTTATCTAATTTGAGGAAGGAAAATGTGAGCACGTTTATGAGAAACAATTATTATTTTTTTTAACAGTTTAAAAGATCAGCATGCACATACAGTGGGGGAAAATAAGTATTTAGTCAACCACCAATTCTGCAAGTTCTCCCACTTAAAAAGATGAGAGAGGCCTGTAATTTTCATCATAGGTATACCTCAACTATGAGGGACAAAATAAGAAAAAAAAATCCAGAAAATCACATTGTAGGATTTTTAAAGAATTTATTTGCAAATTATGGCGGAAAATAAGTATTTGGTCAATA
>JAOTQY010000003.1:20913786-20923983 GCA_026413445.1 Dolichallabes microphthalmus
TTCATGTAACAGTAATGTGACATCACAGACTAACCTATGACAGTCAAAAATGGATGCTCAGTTAACAGAAATAGGAAGAATGGGGATAAATGCTTATGGCTTATCTAATAAACTTGATGCCTAATGCATAACTAATAGTAGAATAAGATAAAGTAAATTTAAGATGAAACAAATAAACACAATGACAAATATGGCCCTTACAGGTCTTGAACAGACCGTTTGTTATTGTCGCTTAGTATTTACAGGCTATATTAGTAGAAAGGCAAAGACTCATATACATAAGGCCAACCCTAATGAGAGGCCTTGAGTGGCAAAATGTCCAGTGGTCTACTTACTCTTGCTAATAATGAGGGATTGAACTCACCAGGAACCCCCCGTTTTTGGGAACCCACCTTTTTTGATCTATTGCGTTTTACCGAACATCCTGCAGAGCCAACCACAGTCCTTTATTAAGTGGACCTTAGGATGTTAGAAATGCATGTTGGTCAAGCTCCAGCACTTTTTATAAATAAACTGCATGTGGAAAATATAGTACGTCAGAAAGACATATTGTCCCCTTCTCAATAATATATGTTAGTTAATGGGAAAAGTCTGTTGATAATGAAATCAATCCAAAATGTGGCAAAAAAGTTTGACTGTTGTCAAACTAGTGAAATATTAATAAATATAAAAGTTTATTTTTTAAATATCCACCGCTGTGGCGACCCCTTGCCGGGAGCAGCCGAAAGATCAACAACAACAACAACAACAACAACAACCATCATGGAGTGATTGATGACCGGGTGGGTAATGACTGGGTGGAGTTTTTTCTTGCAATAAGTTAGCATTTGGACTTCAGTTAGCGAGCACTGTCGAAGGTGACCGTGTAGTGTTTATCACATCTATTTTGAATTTCTGATTCAAATTGTTATTAAATTAGGAACTCACTATAATGAAAATTAGGAAATGTAAGTGTAAATACTTAATGTACTTAGAGCAGTTGCTTCAATCTTTGTTGAAGAAAGACAAAACGATGGCCGTGATGTCACTGACTGTCCGACGGTGGCTCAAATGGGGCAGTTACCCCAAAATGACAGGGTGGCAGCAATTTCAGGGATACATACAAAACGTTTTGTATTATTTTACAAGAAAGGAATATAAAAAACCCCTAAATTTACTGTTTTAATAAATAACGTATTGAGAACAATAACAACTGAATAATGTATTTACCTTTATGGGTCATTTATCCATTTGTTGCACTCACTGATGTCACTGATGGTAGCAGAGCAACATGTGGGACATGACAAAATTATTGACACCTATTTTAAAAAAAATTATATCACAGTTTAAAAGACTTGTACACTGTATGTGTCCAAACCTACAGCGACACTGTATCCAAATAAAAAAAATACATAAACAATATGGAGCCAGTCCCCCTATACAGCTATAAGAGCTTTCACTCTTCTTGGAAGTCTGTCCACAAGATTGTGGAGTGTTTCTGTGGGAATTCATGCCCATTCATTCTGTAGAGCATGTACTGTATGAGGTCAGGCACTGATGTTGGACGAGAAGGCCTGGCTTGCAATCTCCGTTCCAGTTCATCCCAACGGGGTTACGGTCAGGGAACTCATCAACCGAACCAAACTCATCAGACCATGTCTTTATAGTCCTTGCTTTGTGCACTGGTGCAAAGTCATGTTGGAATGGAATAGGGCCTTCCCCAAACTGTTACCACAAAGTTGGAAGCATAGCATTGTCCAGGATGTCCTGGCATGTGGAATTGTCCTTCACTGGGGATAAGAGGCCTGATTGAAACACCTGAATTCAATAATGGACAGGTTTGGCCAAATACTTGTATCTAAATAGTGTAATTGTACCAATACTGGTCTAAATGTTTGATCATTTATACCAACAAATCATTAATTATTTTGCAATATGTTTACGATAACTGGGCGATCCTGATCAGGATACTAAAGGCATGTTATAGTAATATTAACTGTATTATTGGTTACTGATGTGTACCGTACAAGTCTACACTGGATCAGCCGCCCGCCGCCCATTTTAAAGCCCAGTCGGGTCATTTCGTTTTACACCAGTCTTTTATGGTGTATCAGCCACTTCTTCACTGCAAATTTCCCAGCACTGAACTAATCCCCAGAATGGTGAATTTACATTGTTGGACCTATATATGAAATCAACACTGGGGTTTTTCCTGTGTACTATCAGGAGCTTTCTGTGAAGATGATCACAACTGACCTGTAGGAATTCTCCACACTTTATTTACAGTAAGAACTATCCAGCTATTAATATACTGTAAAACTGGCTTTTATGGCTTTGGGAGAAATGCTTAGGCCCTGAGTTTCTACAGATATTTTTGGATGTAAAAACAATCTCTGAATGTTTGTGCATATGCACCTTTTTACCTAACACTGCAGTTTACTAATGCTCAAGGGCCCTTTAGAAAGACAATTACTGTGCAAGTTAATATGAACAGTATAATGCAGTATGAGTGCAGTATAAAAAAAAGTTACAGAAAAATATGCATCAGCAAAGATTATAGCTCGGTAAAATAATTAGAACATTTCCTAAATGCATTGCTTATTATTATTGTAATTAAGGTGGTTTCTTATAAGATATTATTATACATATAATACAGAAAAAAATTAAGTTTATGCAACATATGCAACGATCTTGCTTCCCTAAAACTTTCAAGATGCTAACTTCAGCATTTTGGTGAAATGATTTTATATGTGCCCCAAAAATGGCCATTTTTCAGTGTAATACTGTCTCGCTTCAAACAATAATCATTTTAAATGCTAATTATTCATATTTCTTTATTTCTGCGTTGATACTAAAATTGGTGTAAACTTCTAGAAGCATATGACCTATAAAAATTGCTGCTTAAATAAATGTATTCCCTTTTTTTGGTAAAAGCTTCATAAGCAAAAAATCTGTAGTGTCCGTAACCATGTGAAATTCATGTTGCAATATCTTAATAATTTAGCATTTTAGAATAATACATTTTTCAGGTTTATGTCTTTCATATGAAATCTACATTGGCCAAGGTTTATCAGATTGACATTTAAGATCACTGAAAGATTTGAATTCAAAAAAGTTACGGACACTACATAAATTTCATGAAATTGTATTTAGCAAATGTGTTTATGCATATTTACAAAAAAGGTGAAGCATGGAGCGGGAGATAAGAAGCGTTAAGTATTATGAAAAATAGTGTTGTATGATCCTACCTGAAAATGTACTTTTTCACCAAGATGACACTTTTTAGCACCAATACCATGTTTTGGCCGTGCACATTTGCACATCTTAAACAGCATTTAAACAGCATTTTTCATTAGCAAATACTGAATTAACTCAACTCTACACTCCTGTATTTTATTCTCATTATGCTTTGAGCAGGCGGCATGGTGGTGTAGTGGTTAGCACAGTCGCCTTGCACCTCCAGGGGCCGGGTTCTAGTCTCTGTCTGCATGGAGTTTGCATGTTCTCCCTGTGCTCGGCGGGTTTCCTCCCACAGTCCAAAGATATGCAGGTTAGGCTTAGTGGTGTTCCCAAATTGCCTGTAGTGTGTGTATGTGTGTGGATTGGCACCCTGTCCAGGGTGTACCCTGTCTTGTGCCCTAAGCCTCCTGGGATAGGCTCCAGGTCCCTGTGACCCTCAATACAGGATAAAGCGGTATAGAAGATCAGTGAGTGATGCTTTGAGCAGTTTCTCAACATCATGAGATACTCATGAGAGTTTCCCTGATATTTAAGCAAACTACAAATAGGATTTACAGATTATTTCCTCCAACAATTTTTTCTCAGCACCAGTAAAAAAAAAACTGGTCTAACCTGCCTTATGCTCACCGATTGAGCGTATTAATTATCTGATTGCGGTAATTATTAACCAATATTTAAGATCTAAATAAACCACTGGTTTAGAGTTGTGATTGATTCATCTACTGTACATGAATGTTCATGTCTCCCAGGCTTGATTCATAACTCGTGCGTGCAAAAGAACATATTATAAGCTATTACATTTTTAGGGAGTAAGTTGATTCCCATGTTAGAAAAATGGATCTGACATTAATCAGTGTGAACTAGAATTGCATATTCATTAAGAAAAGCAGTAAAAACACTGATATTTATTCTGGAAGGCAAAATCAACTGTTTCCTTCACAGTCTAGCACATTTTCAAGTCTAGGAAAATAAACAGCCTGATAACATTCAAGCTATACTGTATGCAGTGGCTGATTTCAACTTAATGCTTTCTTTTAAAATGCATCCTGATTATACAGCCATCGACTTCGGTGACTGCAGTGAAACTGCTAGTCTGGCAGCTGGAATGCAAACATGTTTTGGAGCTTTAAGCTGTATTCATGAGTTTTACTCAGATACCTTCCCACGAGGCGAGGATCACTCTTATCAAACGAGCCCACTGCTCCGTGTGGATTAGTGAGGTTTCACTCGTTTTCTCAAGCCCTCCCTACAAACACAGGCAGGATTGCTCTGCACTGTGGCCATGCGGACAATTCTGCAGCTCAGCACAACGGGATAAAATCTGTCAAATAGACCCAAACACAATGTCAAACAATTTAACGGGACACCGCTGAGGTCCAGGGGAGACAGATCAATAGTCCTCAGCGGTTCTTAAGCTAGTTACATTGCCATGAACGGGGATCTTTTTTTTTCTTTTCTCGATTTAATCGGTGTTACTGTAAAGACTTCAGCTTAATAATACATGGGATTTAAACATTCTTATTAGTTATGGTATTTCCTTTAATCAATATGAAAGTGTGCACTATAATTCATTAGTTCATGGTGTAAAAGTCCAATGGGGGAAAAGAGGCTTCGTCCCCTTAATGCACTGTGCGATCTGGCAGAGAAATGGACGTGAGCTGGTTTTAACTAATTAAAACCTGCCATACTAAAAAAGGAGGAACCATAGTCTGTAAATGCAATATCACTCAGCACCATGATGAGTGGAGACGGGAAGAGGGATTTGAGGGGGCGGGGGGCGTCTGTACTGTATATGGGCCAACTTCTGTCTCTCACAGGCGAAATTAATGACCAAAAGGTTTCAGGCCAAATAGCATTTTATATTTAAAAAAAGTTCCTTCTTTTACCCTTTTTTTTTTTTAATGAAGAAGCTCACAATTGGACACATGCCATGCATTTCATTGACGGCTGATTTCCAGACTCGTTTAAGAAGCTAGTCTGCCTTCTCTAAAGTGACCTGAGCTCCTCCCTATCCCTTCAGCTCAGCTAGACAAGCAGCCCTAATTTACTGAAGGAGATAAAGAGTTTCACAACCAAATACACTCGCTGTGAAAGCAACTCCTATAGTTTACAGTTCAAAGGCGGCCAGATTGTGTCAGTCAACCCGATAGGCAATCCCTTTCCTTACTGCAGCTGCATTATTTATTGTCTTCTGGCCGTTAGACAGAAACGAGACAGACTATGGGTCACTACTTCCACCAGTGAGGGTTATTCGCTTTTCTGGAACAGAAGAAGTACGATGAATATCGCTGACCATAAGCTATTTGTCTTTACGGATGTAGAAGGTTGACATTTTGTATTTTCTTTTGCCTTTAGGTTTCTCTCAAACACAACCTTCATGGGGATGACTGGTGCAGTCAGTGTGCAGCGGAACATGTCGCGTGTGTTTACATCTCACCGGGTGCACATCTGGAGACTTCGGCGTGACGCTGTGGGCCAGCCCGCCTGGGTGACAGTGGGGAGCTGGGAGGGCACCCAGCTGGACGTTGAGGAGCGAGGTCTGTGGGAGAGCTCAACCCCACGGCAACGTGCCGAGGCACAACGAGGTCAAGAGGGCAGCCGCTGGAGACCCGGCTTCCCTGTTTCAGGGAGCCATGTGCGTGTGGTTACCCTCGTGGAGCACCCGTTCGTGTTCACCAGGGAAGTGGACGAGGATGGCAACTGTCCAGCTGGACAGTACTGCTTAGATGCAGGTACCAACAGCTCGGATATGCTGGATAATGTTTTTGCCATGCGAGCACAAGGGAATAAGACGTTTCTTCCAGCGGATTACAGCAAGTGCTGCTATGGATACTGTATTGACCTGCTAGAAAAGCTGGCCGAGGACATGGACTTTGAATTCGACCTTTACATTGTGGGAGATGGGAAATACGGTGCATGGAAAGGTGGTCGTTGGACAGGGCTGGTCGGAGACCTGCTTAATGGCGTGGCTGATATGGCTGTCACTAGCTTCAGCATCAACTCAGCACGCAGCAAAGTAATGGACTTTACCAGCCCATTCTTCTCCACCAGCTTAGGCATCCTTGTGCGCAGCAAGGACACGGCAGCACCCATTGGAGCTTTCATGTGGCCCCTGCACTGGTCCATGTGGGTGGGCATCTTTGTAGCACTGCACATGACAGCACTCTTCCTCACCCTCTATGAGTGGAAAAGCCCATTTGGCATGACTCCACATGGGCGTAACCGCATGAAGGTGTTCTCCTACTCCTCAGCCCTTAACCTGTGCTACGCCATTCTGTTTGGCCGCACGGTATCGAGTAAGACGCCCAAGTGCTGGACAGGACGATTCCTCATGAACCTGTGGGCCATCTTTTGCTTGTTAGTTTTGTCCAGTTACACAGCCAACCTTGCTGCAGTCATGGTTGGGGAAAAGACCTTTGAAGAGGTTTCGGGCATTCATGATGCCAAAGTGAGACTTTTATTTCGCAAAGTTATTTCTTAAAACTTTATTTAGGTTCAGTGGTTTGTTCCACAGGTCACATAAATATAGTCTACAATTTATTTAAAGGTCCCCACTTAAGGACTTTGATAACAGTGACAACACTCACAAGTCCACAATGCTTAGGATTGTCTACACTGCTTATTCTCGAATCATAATCATAAACCTAAGCAAAGTACTTCCCTTTATTCTGTTATAAGTCTTGGGGCGCTTTGTCTTTTTGATGAGGGTGTCAGACTTGCACTCCCACATCAATCATAGCAACACTAGCCAATAATGTGCATCTGTGTGGTGATCAGATAGCACGGTCCTCTGAGTGTTTGGGGAAATTTGGGGAAAAGTGTTTAGTGTTAATTAATAGCACACTAGCTGCATTTAAATTGTGTCATATTGTGTTAATTACAACAAAAAGGAGGATAAACAGCTACATGAGTGGCTAACCTGTTTTATATGATTGTCTAACTACTTTCTGCACTGCTGTTAACCTGTGCTTAAATTTAGACCTTGTTCATACTGCAGGTAAATCCAATTTGTTCCACAAATCTGATCTTTCAGACTGACTGTCCTCACTGTTATTTGAAAATGATCCGATCAGATTTGACTCTGTTCAGAATAGCAACCCAAATCTGGCACATTGTTGACACATCCTTCTGCATTGGTTGCTGTGATAACGAAGCAGGAGGCTAGCATGCAGCATGTTATTTCCTAATATATCGCCTCTTGCTTTGCATGTGCTGGTGCATCCTTCTGTCAGACATTTCACTTCGTCCTTTGTCCAGAGACTGTTGTTCTCCATTTTGTATATTTAATACAAATATCCCATGTCCCAGTTAAGCCAGACACTTGTTATGTTGCCATATGGTAAAATCAAGGGCGTAAACTACACCACCACCAAAAGCAGAACAAGACTCTCAGCAAAAGAGTTTCTACAAAATTGTAAAAACTTTCTACAAAATTGTACATCCCTTTTCAATCTCCATTCTATTTATCGTACCGTTTTTTCAACAAGTTTTCCCCATGGATCCATGTCCCATACCACATGATCATCAGTGTTGGGGAGCTACTTTTTAAAGTAACTAATTACATCACAAAATTACTGTCATTGAAAAGTATTCAGTTACAGTACAGTGTTACTTTCTGATAAAAGTAACTAGTTAGAGTACTTTTCCATACTTTCCACCTACGCGGTTTCGCGTGGTGGCCGTAATTGTAGGACGATTTTCACACACACACAATAACGGAATGACTGTTGTCCGGCTCACGGATTACATAAATTGTCTGAATAATGGATTACATTTTTGAAAATATAGCTAAATAACGGAGTACTTAAATGGTGGTCCTAATGCGTTAGATTACTCATTACATCAAAAAAGTAATCTAAGTACTCTAACGCGTTGATTTGCGAGGTCTACTTTGCAACGTATTGCATCCAACACTCATGATCATGTACAGTAGACTTTGCATCAGGTTGAGAGTCACGAACAGTTTGAAATCTTGAGGAATCTGATCTGAAACATATTTTGAATGTGGTTCAGATCAGATTTACAAATATCTGCTTTGATGTGTGGCAGAACAATGGCATAGTGGTTAGCACTGTCACCTTGCACCTCCAGGTTCGATTCCCACCTCTGGTCGGTGTGCATGGAGTTTGCATGTTCTCCTCGTGCTTGATGGGTTTCCTCCCCCAGTCCAAAGACATGCAGATTGGTGTTCCCAAACTGTAGTGTGTGAATAAGCATGGAGTTTTATTTATGTGTGTATTGCGATGGATTGGAACCCTGTCCAGGGTGTACCCTGCCTCGTGTCCTAAGTCTCCTGGGATAGGCTCCAGGCCCCCAGACACTGTATACAGGATAAAGCGATACTGTATCGACAATATGAGTGAGATTTGATGTGTTTTTACTGTTCAGACTACATGAACGCAATCTGATTCTAAACTGAATCAGATCTGAATTCAGTCTGAAAAGACAGATTTGAGTTGGCAGCCCAAGAGAAAAAATTTCAAATGTTTTGATGAAATAACAATAGAAACAATAAAAAAGAAAAATCCAAGGTTGTGTACAAAAGTGGAACCCAAAGGCACTGTGTTGTTATCACATGTCTTGATCTATGTATTTGAAATGTCTTATTACTGTACATATTATATGTTCCTATGGAGGGACCTCACATTGTTTTACGATGTCACAGATGTTAGAAGTAGCATACGTAGCATGCTCTAATCACGCACTTACTACCTGTACACCTGAAACAGGAACTGCATTTATAATACCCTTAGACTTACCGTAAAAAAAAAAAAAGAAAAGAAAGAAAAGATGAGAAAAACTTTTTGGTTCATGCTTCAAAATGATAAAGTATAGTACAGCAGAGCACATCATGATTCTCTAAAAATGATCCTTCTAAACATATAAAAAGTGTATATTCTTGTATCAGAAACATATGTTACGTGCTGAAAATAATCTGGAGCCGAGTGTGTTGTCTGGCACCCTCTTACGTTCCTTATAATTCAAGCTGTGTTCTATTGTTTGCTGCTGAGACATAATCAGTTGTGATTGAGGTTATTGTTCTTGACTTTATTGTTTTTGTAAATGCGTGTGTCTCCAGCTCCATCACCCTTCCCAAGGGTTCCGTTTTGGGACCGTACGTGAAAGCAGTGCTGAGGACTACATGAAGAAAAGCTTCCCTGAAATGCATGAATATATGAGGAGATTCAACGAGCCAACCACCCCAGAGGGAGTCGCGACTCTCAAGTAAGAGATCATCACATTCAGTAAAACCAACCGAGCACTCCACTATTCTATGGCAAATTGGAAACGGTTTGTTATTATATCTACGAAAAAGCTTCCACCTGGTATAGTGTTTGATCTGTGTCATACTGCATTATTGTGTATAATTTCAAGAACAGCCCTCTTGAAATACTACATTACCCCCCCCAAAAAGATTATTTAGCAACACTCTATCCAGGCATGGTTTCTTTAGCAACTACTTCCATTAACAGAGCATCAGCCATAACATTACAACAAAAGACATTACTGTATGTGGTGCTGAGGTAGCTCTGACCCCACGAGACATGACTCTACAAGACCTCTAAGGGTGTACTGTGGTGTCTGGCTCTGAAAGTTAGCGGCTGATCCATTGGATGCTGTGGGTTGCAGGGTGGAGCTTCCATGGACCTGACCGGTTTGTCCGCCGCACCCTATGGATGCCCGATCGGAATGAAATCTGGAGAATTTGGAGGCCTTGAACAGCCTTGAACTCTATGTTGGCAAAGCCCCATATGCAGCAAGTTGTGATGAACTGAGTGGTGTTTTTTTTGACTGCTTTTCTGTGGGCCCCAAGTTTGTCACCAGTTTTCGGGTCCAGTGCCGTGAAAAAGTATTTGCCCTCTTATGTATTTATTTATTTATTTTTGGCATATTCGTCAGAGGCGGCACAGTGGTGTAGTGGTTAGCACTGTCGCCTTGCACCGCCAGGGTCCGGGTTCGATTCCCGGCCAGGCTCGA
>JAOTQY010000003.1:20924083-20936344 GCA_026413445.1 Dolichallabes microphthalmus
TTCCTGGGATAGGCTCCAGGCCCCTGCGACCCTGTATATAAGGATAAAGCGGTACAGAAAATGAATAAATGAATGAATATTCGTCAGACTTAAATTATTCAGATCATCAAATCAGTGTTCATGATTCAACAATAAAGAAGAGACTCCATGAGAGAGTTCCAAGGCAAAAGTCACTACTGACCAAAAAAAGAACACATGCTTCTTGCTTGTCTCAAAAAAGGCTCGTCTCACATTTGCCTACAAAACACTTTGGTTATCTCCAAGACTTTGGGGCAAACATCATATCAACACTCAAACATTGTGGTGGTAGTGTGATGGACGTCTTGCCGTAATTGACAAAAACACAAATTTTGTTATTTTTACCAAAAAATCCTGAAGCTGAATTTTCGTCCCTCTATGCAGCAGGATAATTATTCCAAACACACCAGCAAGTCCGCCTATAAATCTCTCAAAATGTGCAAAATTAAGATTTTGGAATGGCCTAGTCAAAATCTGGACTTAAATCTAATTGAGATGCTGTGACATGACCTTAAACAAGCTGTTCATACTCGAAACCACTTCAATGTGGCTGAATTAAAACAAGTCCGCAAAGAAGAGTGGACCAAAATTCCTCCACAACGATGTAATAGACTCATTGCCGGTTATTGCAAATGCTTGGTTGAAGTTGTTGCTTCCAACGGTGGTACAACCAGGTACTGTATTTTTGATGTGTTTGACTGATGGCACTTAGTTAGTAACCTAGTAACCCAGTGTAAGTATCTATCCAATGACGGAAACTTCAAAGCATTTTTTGTATAAGAGTGT
This sequence comes from Dolichallabes microphthalmus, assembly GCA_026413445.1. Taxonomy (NCBI): domain Eukaryota; kingdom Metazoa; phylum Chordata; class Actinopteri; order Siluriformes; family Clariidae; genus Dolichallabes; species Dolichallabes microphthalmus. The sequence continues at coordinate 20,924,888 of JAOTQY010000003.1, forward strand.
CTGCTAAATGCCTAAATGTAAATATTAGATTTAGTGGGCAATTACTTTTTAACATGGGGCCAGGTAGAGTTTGGAGAGTTTTTTTTTCTCTCAATATATATGAAATATGCATTTTGTATTTACTCACGTCATCTCAAGTAGGCTTTTATTGTCATTTCAACCATGTACAGTTCAGTACCCAGTGAAACGAAACAACATTCCTCCAGGAACAAGGTGCTACATACAACATAAATTAACGACATAGATTAACAAAACTAGATAGCTAACTAAGAAACTTGGCTGCTGACTAGCTGAGATTGACATTTTTAAATGAACAGAAAACGAAGTCCTATACTAACGAGACAACATACAAATATGCAAATGAGAGTGACGAAGTGACCACACGACGCATTTCACATAACATCTGTGTGCAATATAAAAAAAAATTTATGATCCAAACCATTCATGTGTAACAAATATGCAAAAAATGAAAAAATCTGGTAGGGGGCAAATACTTCACATGTTCACAGCACTGTATATAATTGATAATCAAAGTTATTCACTTCACCTGTCATATCATAATGTTAATTACCTAATAATTGGCCATGTTGTGTCTGAAGTGTCAGTTTTCATCATTCAGTATTCATTTCGTGTTTATAGAACAGTTACATATATAAAGGTATTAGCGCGCATGCAATTGCATGTATACCGTTATACTGAATATCAGCACTGTTGCCTACACAGTAGTGTCAATACTCTATAGTTGTTTTTTATAATACAGATCTGTCACCTTTAATACAGTGACTCAATAACAGGTACATGTTTTATTGATGTTTCAAAATGTTAACGGTTTAACCTGAACTACAACTGATTTTTTTTGGTTAAAAATCATTGCTGGCTAATTAGTCATTAGGAGTTTCGAACTCTGGGTGGTAACGGCATCACGCCATCTTGTTGTTGATTAGCTTCCAATAACAGCATGTCCTTGTCTTGTTTTATTAGATACTTACTGACTGGAGTTCTTATCAGATCAGTGAGGAAAGTGCTATTTTAATGTTCGCAGTAGCAGGGGTGGAAATAAATAAGGTCCAGATTTCCTTCCCGTCTCGCTTGGTGTTTGTTATTCTGTGCAGGGAGAAGGTCTGGGACTCCCTGTCTGCTCACACCTGTGTCTTCTTTGTTGTTGCTGTGCTGAAGTCTGTGACACTGATTTCAGGATATGTGTGTGTGTGTGTGTATGTGTGTGTATGTGTGTGTGTGTGTGTGTGTGTGTGTGTGTGTGTGTGTGTGTGTGTGTGACTTGTCCTTTGGATGTGTTTGGTAGTCCAGGTCTATATGGATAATGAAAAGCACAGCCTTTGTTGCTACTTTTGTTCGGATTCAGTTTTCTTCCTGGTTCAACACTGTGTTTCTACAGTCTGAGTTTTCTATGCTGAGCTGAACGTGGCCTTGTAACAAAGCAAATAACAAATAATTATATAGTAAATAACTGTAATCAAATAATCAATGATGGCTGTAATAACATAACTGTGTAAGCATTTATGAGCAGCCATGTGTCTCAATTGCTGTCTAATGGATTTATTCTCTGCCACTACCTGCTAGTATTGTGACTTGTGATACATATCCATGATCCATGACCTGTATGGATGCATTCTTGTGGTTTGGGATGCATGTGAATCGTGGCTTAATTGCAAGTTTCATTCTAGCCACTGATTCGGGATATATTTGGTCTCATTCCTGGGTAAGAACAAAAAAAAAGTCATCTTTACACCCCTGAATGTGAATGTTATAATAGAAAGAACTTGACTAGGGTAGGGGTCAGGTTAAGGATCTGGGTTCCTGATGAGAAGGTTGACGGTTCAATCCCGCGATCCACCTCGTTGCCTCTGTTTGGTCCCTGACCAAAGTCCTTAACCCTGTCTGCTCCAGGGGTGCGTATCATGGCCGACCTTGAGCTCTGACCCCAGCTCTCTACCTTGGAGAAACAATTTCACTCCACTGTAATGTATACGTGACAAATAAAAGCTTTTTCTTTCTCTTAAAAGACCCCAATAGAATATAAGGTATACATGAAGGTGGGCTTTAAAAGTTACCAGCTGCTGTAGAGAATGTTGTAAATCTGAGTGGTTTTAACAACCACTAGGAGCTAGAAAAACAAAAATCTCCCTTCTGATTACCTGGATCCTCCTTTTCATGCATGTTTACAAATAATTCTGCACATTTCAACACCTTGTCAGAACTTTGAAATAGAAAAATCTTATGCTACTGTATGTAAGAAGTTTCTCCCGCTGGATCACATCTTTAGTATGATAGCTCTTTAATCAACGATTGTGCTGCTGTCTTTAAAGTGGCACTAGGTATTTGATCCCTCTATTGTGCATTGTAGGGTATTAATTTTCCATCTTATTTAGGGTGGCACTAGATTTATGGGTGTGCTTGCTGAAGAACAGTTGGGCCGGACAAATGACGATGGTTCCATTTGCAAGTGACAGGGAGGCAGGGTCTGACTGATGAAAACCTTGCTGTGCAGATTTAATCGAACGAAGAATAACCATTTAGGGAAGTGTGTGTGTGTGTGTGTGTGTGTGTGTGCATGCATGCGCTCATGCGGTTTTATAATCCCTCTCTCTTTGTGTTGTGAAGGACAGATCCTCCTCAGCTTGATGCTTTCATCATGGACAAAGCTTTGCTGGACTACGAGGTATCCATCGATGCCGACTGTAAGCTGTTGACTGTCGGCAAACCCTTCGCTATTGAAGGTTAGACTCACACACTCTTGTCTGAAGTTTCTAAACATCCATCCAGCCATTCATCCATCCATCTTATCCTGTGTAGGGTCACTAAGATTCAGTAGGTTCCCCCAGCCTGAATACTTGGGGCACAAGCCGGAATAGAACCATGGATGGGGTGGCAACTGCACAAGCACATCCACACACACGCACACACAACCAAACCCCCCTTTATTTGGAAACCAGAATACAGTACCTTCTCAAAACCCAACAAGCAAGGGGAAAACATACTCCATCCACAGGACCGAACCCACGACCCTGGACATACAGTACAAGGACAGTGCTAAACTGTAACTCACCACCTTCTAAACCACATATTTATAACATAGGTTTCCCTGAGTATACTGTATGTACAAAATAATTCATATTCTGTGGATTTCCATAATCATGCCCAATTAGAGAAACAACGATACAGTGTCACAAGAGGATAACTTCCAGGAGGGAAGTAAATGTGAAATCATTGATGTGGAAAAAAGGTGAAATGGAAAGGCCAGTTACAGATTTTTACCCAAATTTTTACCCTCACTTACTCACTCACTCATCGTCTATACCGCTTTGTCCAGTATACAGGGTCGCATGGGGCCTGGAGCCTATACCAGTAGATTTAGGTGACGAGGCGGGGTACACCCTGGACGGGGTGCCAATCCATCGCAGGCACACACTCACAATACGGGCTATTTGGAAATGCCAGTTAGTCTAATCTGCATGTCTTTGGACTGTGGGAGGAAACCGGATACCTGGAGGAAACCCACCAAGAACGGGGAGAACATGCAAACGCCATGCACACAGAGACAGGAATCGAACCTGGCCGGGAATCGAACCCAGACCATGGAGGTGCCAGGCGACAGTGCTAACCACTCCACCACCACTCCGCCCTCCTAATGTGACACAGATCAAACTTTTTTGGTCCGTCTAAATGCACAAATCTTATGTGTTTTAGATCGTATCTGAGTCACTTTCATATGTAGATCGGATACAAATCTGATACACGGTCATGGGACTTGAATGAGAACGTGCAGATCAGTATTCATGTGACTCTTTCGCCTCTGCGCATGAGTGAACTTACTGAAGTCAGTCAGCACCGGCAGCACAGGGATTTCATAGCAATAGCAAAAAAAAAACTAACAAAAAAAAAACAGCTAAAGCGAGGCGTCTGTCTGTCTTCCTTCTTCTGGACCTCAACGAATAAAGCCTCCAGAGCTGTCTCAGAGGACAGACACGTCCACATAAAAGTCACATGTGAACCCTGATGACGTGCTAATCCGATCTCACCAAGACATCAAGGTGGCCTGTAATCTGAACATAGTCTTTGATGACCTGAGCACAAACAACCGAGCACTGAGGTGGGCAGCAGAAAGCCTTGTGTAGATCTTTGGCTTTCAATAATCTTCAGCTTTTCCTCTTGTTATGTTTTTACATGAAATCTGTAAACATGCTTGCAGAATTTAATAAGAGAAGATATTGAAGATATTTTCAGATCATTGCTTTTTTCGGTGACATCACAGTTTAACTTTCTCAGGACTCTGAAAAAATGAAGTTTAGACAATTAGTTGAAAGAAAAAAATGTGTTTTTGAGCTTAGCCATGACACGTCTCTGATCTGAGACGTTAAAAATGTCTCTGAGAGAGTAGTCTCAGGCATATTGAGCCCAGCACAATTTCGACTTTTCTAACCCTGCACTGATAGGAAGTGTGGAATTAAAAGAAGGTGAGATGGAGCTGGGTCGTGAGCCTCCGAATGAAGCGATGTTCTCATCTCATGTTTTCATATTTTAGACTCCTGAGCGTTATTTCACAGCTCACCAGCTTTGAAATTTGTCTGGAGGATTTCTTTCAGGCGAATCTTTTCTCTTCTTTTTTTTGGGCGGAAAGCACCTATTCATCCGCTGGAAGCAGGAACAGGTTCTTCACAAAAAGGCTATGGGAAAGGTTCCACAATTCTCTCCAGGGGAAAAAGGATGAGACGGAGAAAGTTCAATAATTTGCGAGGAGCGAGAAGAAGAAGCTCGCTGTTGCAGCCAAGTTGCTCAAAGCCTGACACTGAGCTGAGGTTACAACAATAATTGGGACTTTTTAAAATATATTTCTTTCTTTATAATTCCTGAAGACCTTTAGTTGTCTCCTCCGTGTTAATTATGTGCCCTATATCATGGCTGTCCTCTGATTGGTTGCGGCCAGGTGCACTGTTGACTCGCGCCATCGAACTCTTCTTCGTCTCCAAAAGCTGAAAACTATGGATTTTTTAAATGATTGTTGGAATTTAAATATAGAGGACATGAATATGTCTTTCTGAAACCATTATGTCTGGGTTGTGCTCGAAGCTTCAAATCATTCTGCTCGAAAAAGAAACAATCACAGGGCGTATTTGGTCGGCTTAATGACGTTAAACAGAGAAATCTGTTCTGTCCCGTTCAGCTCACCGCTTGGTTTTGACAGGAAGGGAATGTACGAGCAGTCTTTTTATTATGTGTTTTTTTTTTCCCCTGCCAGTTTTTCTCATTTCCCCCTCCTCATCCCCCCACCCCACCACCACCTCTGTCATTGACTCACCTTCACTGTTTACGCTTGAGTTGAAATAAATAGCATTGCGCTCGCAGCCTGATTGGACTTACGTGCTTTTTCATCGGCAGGTTATGGAATCGGCCTGCCCGAGAACTCGCCTCTCACGTCCAACATTTCGGAATTCATCAGTCGCTACAAATCCGACGGCTACATGGACATGCTGCACGACAAGTGGTACAAAGTGGTACCTTGTGGAAAGCGAGTCTTCGCCATGACGGAGGTGAGACTGACAGTGGCCATGTTTCGACGCCCAAAGAATTGCATTTCTAAAATCATAATCCTAGTGAGGGATTATTAAAATATAGACATCTGTAGACACACCGACCCATCACAGTAAAGCAGGAACCAGTGCATGGAGCGAATCCTACAGCCCACATTAACTGTACATAATAATGCATACTGTACTGTACATTACTATGTTACACACATATTATGAGGAAACTGGATCTTCTTTGTGGAGTGCAGACGGTAAGTCTTACTGGGAATTTATCTATCTGTATTAGTTTTAGATTGGATACGTTGCATATGATCGAGGTCGAGGTCGGGCCACAACAGGAAAAAAAAGTCTTCTTCTTTGTCTTTCGGCTGTTCCCTTTCAGGGGTCGCCACAGCGAATCATCTGCCTCCATCTAACCCTATNNNNCACCCTTGGCTTGCTCATCAGGGACATTTCATTCATCATTCATTCATCTCATTATTACCTATACACATTTTTCTCACTCACACACACACACTTCCAAAAATTATTATTTATTTATTTATTTATTTCATTTTTGTGAAGCTGCTTTGAGACAATGACCATTGATAAAAGCACTATATAAATAAAATTTTATTGTATTGAAATGAATTAACCATTAGCAATATTTCTCTAGCAAACAGCACTGTGGAAAATAAGATGGATTCTTAAATATATATATAAAAAAAAAATACAGAGTCAAATGCAAAAAGATATTTTTAAATGAAACAGAAGGTTACACTACAGTATTCCACATGGATTTGATAAGTATATACAGTAATATCGTGCTCGCACAACATTCAAATTGCATAATGGCTGTGTATTCTCCATTAATCCTGTGTATCTGCAGTGGCAGTAACTGAGTGTAAACCTCCTTTTTCCTGGCTTCAACATTCTCCAAAAATCCACCCAATGCATTTAGATCGCTCACAGCAGCCGCTGTTTTGCACACCTTGTAGTCTCGCTTGACTGACCATGTGACAAAAAGAAGTGCCGCAATTGGCTTTTCCCGACATGACGACTTTACAATAGTTCTGAGATGTGTCTGCTCCATATGTCATGGTTTCGTCTAAAACATGAAAGTTCAAAGGGAATGGATATGTAATGTTCTTGTAATTTAATGTTTTGTTTACAGAAAATGAAAATGAGGAAAAGTCAGAAAATGTGTTTTATCACATTGGTTTACATTCAGGACAATAATCAGTAGAAGTATGAAAAAAGAAGAGATTGTCAGTGTGTTTCACCTCGCCATGCATGAAATGGCTAATATTCTAGAGTTTGACTTTGAAACCTGACAGTCAGGGATGTTTTCGGCTCTGACGTGCCCATGCACCTGCAAAAGTATCAATCAGGATTCACTTCTTCACATCAAGCTGGGTATAACCACACACCCTGTTGTGTTTTATTCCTTATGTACTGTCTGAAGCTTGAGGTGACATTGGAAAGAGATGCATCCTTTTAAACACATCGTCTGTCTGTTTTATTATTATTTTTGGATGAAGTGCAAGCTCAGCCTTCGCTTTAGACTGGTCAGTGCATGTTGTGAGTCAGTTGCATTACCCGTACGGGTCTGACATCATAAAATATTCACGTGTTCACAAGACCTGTTCTAAAAAATAAAAAAGAATTTAAAGCGGTGCTCAAGGCTGGGGGTTGAGAGGTTGTCTATTGTGAGAACCCCTGGCCTAATCATTTTATTCATTAATTTCATTATGCTCATGATGGCCACCTAGTGGCCAGGGCTCTTGGGCATATGCCAAGTTGGCAAGTTTGCTAATTTGCCCCTGCATGAATCCAGTTATTAAAAAAAGTGCATGTGTGCGGAGGGAAAGATTGCAATATTTCTATGAATAAAAGGTAAAAAAACTAAATATGTGTAACCCAGCATCCATTATTTCTGGTTAAATAGACAATTTCATATAGTATAGATTTAACTTCTTTGACTGTTCTTTATTACTCCTGTAATGAATTTTTGCATTGTGAACAGGATAACAGGGAAATATGCCCCCTTCCTCTACACTGAAATAACTGCAGGCCATCTGTCATGAGCCACTGGACCATGTTATTGCACAATTATTTGCTGTTTAACCTGATCAAACAATGCCACTGGGATGTTTCAAAGCAAGACTAACAAAAAAAGCAGAAAACATATGAAGCTAAAGCTTATGCCATCTGGTCTGGGACCCATCTATACCCAGGTAGCCAACTATTAAATGTTCAACAAACCACCCATAATCTTTTTTTTTTTTTTTTTTAAATTAAATAAATTAACCTGAGTGTCTTTTCTGCCTTGTCCCAAGTAGCATGTGTAGTATATAGAATCTGGACAGGGGATATAAGACAGAGGCTTTCGATTCTGGAATAAATGACATATTGAGATCTTGTTAAGCCTTTGGCTATTATAATGACATTGCGTGTCTTGTGTAACCTGTTACACCCGTGCGTTACTATCGAAGATCCAGAAATATGTACTCCAGCATGCAAAATATCCTGAAGTTAATTGAGGGCAAAATGACCGCAGTCTCAGCTAAAACGATTATTTCTTATCATTCCATTTTAAATCCTCCTGCTTTAATGGCATCCGGCTTGACACTGATAAAAGGTGCAGGGTGTTGTGAGAACATTTGAACAGCTTTAGAAGTGCACCAAACGCATCAGGATGGCATTAAAGGGATGATCTTGTAAGGATTGTAGGTTTTAACACAGACACCGGTTCACATCTGTGCTTAAAGCTTGGATTGTTTCGTGCCCTGAACTGCCGTAGATTTCTTTCTTCTTTTTTTTTTTTGTCTATTGTTTTTTTTTTCTTCTTTCCGGCAATTGTCAGTCAGAACAGTTTCCTGATCCTAAAACACTGAACCTGGCCTTGGCAATAAAAGCAACAAATCATAACTAAAGTCGAATTTCAAGGTTTGTTGTGTGGAGGAGATGTAGGCGGATAACAATTATATATGATTTATGCTTCTCACTTATTTGCTAAAGCAGAACATGATTCATATAATTATATGTGAAATGATGTATTTAGATTTAAAGGATGAAGTGACCTAGTGAAAATGATGAAATACACTATCGGATTGTCTGGCAACTGGAACCTGGACGTACGTAGGGCAAGAGTCAGAGTCTGGGTGTGAATTGAACATAACTCTTAAACAACGCAGATGAAAACAGAGGTAAGATTAATAGGGTGAACATACAAAATAACAGACATATAAGCATGCAAAGCAATAAAACTTGTAACTACTTGAAACTGGTAGATTGAGTAACATACGCATTTCAGGTGTTAGAGTTTGAACAGAGACTAGTTTCTAGCTGAAACATCGACCTTGATAAGTTTCAGGCATTTGTCTTATCGTAGGTATTGTTCAATATAACTGATGAAAATATTCAACCAATAAATATTTTTTTCTTTGAAAGAAAATAATTCTTAATTAATTAGTAAATAATTAGTATGTATGAGGGGGTGTTCAATTCAGCTGGGACTTTCCTGTGAATGATATAAAACCGATTGACATTTACAGAAGAGTAAATGAACAGTGATGAGACTCACAGCTACAGCAAAACATTTCAGCGGTGCAAGACGGTTTAAAGAAGGTCGTACGTTCGTGAACAATGATCCCATCCGAGGTGGCTCAGAGCCCACTGTAGAACATTCAGCAAGTGGAACGCCTGATCCTTGAAAGTTGACGCAGCACTTGTCACCAATTTGTGCATCTGCCTGTGGGAACTGTGGGTCCACACCCCCCTATTTTCTTCCTAATTTAGTCGTGTCCAATTCCTCCCCATCACTAAGGGGCTCTATTAAGCTACTACTCAGCCGAAGACTATCAAGTGTTTCCTCCGAACCACGTGACACCAGCCGACCGCATCTTTTCGAACTGCTCGCTCACGCACCATTGGGGGCGGCGTAACACACTCGGAGGACAGCGCTATCTGCTATCCTTCCGCTAGCGCAAACTCACAGACGCCCCGTAATTAGGGAGCACTAAGTACCTCTCATCCCTCCCCTCTGATAGAGCTCGGCCAATCAGCTCCCTCAGGAGGTTTCACCCTGGAATCAAACTCGCGATCTCCGGATGATAGGGTGAGCACTCTGCCACTCGAAACCACTTGAGTCATATCTGAAACTGGACTCCCAGGAATTCCCTAAATGGCATTAATATAGCAGGGGGTTATTTAGAGAAATAATAACATAACTGTGTTCTGTTATTCTTCACAAGCAAAAGTCCCAGTTTGACCTGAACATCCCTCATAATTGGCTTAATTAAGAATGTACCATATATGTTAGTTTTGCTGATGTTTCAACATTGAAAAAATATTTTTGACATAAATTCATGATTTTTTTTTTTTTTTTTATAAGGTTCAAATTTGGACCTTATCTTGGAAAAGCACTGTTCTTTCCCCGTCCAAGGCGCAGTAATATGTTCAGGACACTTGCTGCAAGATCTAAATTCATTTTTTTCAAAGTGGTTAAGAAATAGGAGTTGACCCGGACAATGTGTAAGGTGAACCAAAGTCCTATTTTATCTGTAATAGATGATTTGAAGGGCTGCTGAAGGAGGGGAGTCAGTATTCTACAGCAGTCTGCTCCTGCGCTTTTTTTCTGATGCCCTCCGGTCAAAAAGAGCGAAGGAGGCACCCGGCATTCACATGAGAGATTCTCTCCTTCTTTCTCATTCTTCATGGTCAGGCTGTGACTGAAGTCATTTGTGACGAAGACAGAATGATGAAGCTGTTTGTGGTCATCTTGTGTTTTAGTTTAAAGTCTGTGTACAAGCTGTTAAAGGGATTTGTGTCCCATTTCTGTCATCATTTTAAAATATACCTCAGTTATAGAGACTATAACTTCACAGTGTGCTTTATATAACACTCACTCACTCATCGTTTATACTGTTTTATCCTGTATACAGGGTCATGGGGGGGCTGGATCCTATCCTGGTGGACATTGGGCACGAGCCGGGGTCCACCCTGAATGAGGTGCCAATCCATTGCAGGCTTTATATAACATCTGTATTTCTCTGAATGCTGCTTTAGACACATGGATGGGGAAGATTAGATTAAATTAGATTAGATTTAACTTTATTGTCACTGCACATGTAGGTACAAGGCAACCAAATACAGTTACTAACCAATCAGAAGTGCATTTTCACAGTGCAGATATAATTTGCATATATACATAGTGCATATATATGAGGTAGATAAATTATCATATTTGGATACATGATGACTAAGTTATTTAAAAACAAACTGCAAAGTAATGTTATGCCAGTTATGTTGAACGGTATCTTAGTGGTTAGCACAGTAGCCTTACACCCCCAGCTCCAGGCCTCGGGGTCTGTGTGCATGGAGTTTGTATGTTCTCCCTGTCCTTGGTGGGTTTCCTCCAGGTACTCCGGTTTCCTCTAGTGATGTGTCGTTCATGAACGATTCGTTCTTTTTGAATGAATCTTTAACTTGACTCAGAAGAACGAGTCGTCTCGGAGAGTGATTCGTTCATTTTCAGATGGGTGCGCATGCGCAAATCATCAATGAACCTTCGTAGGTTATGTACACAAAACAGAATTGAGTGATTCTTCCTCAATGACTCTTCTACTCCGAGTCGTTCGTTCCTTTGTCACGTGACTCCCATAGGCGCTATGCAGTGCAGTACACAGGAAACAGAATTGAACGGTTCTCAACGAATCTTCAAGTCTCGAGTCGTTCGTTCCTTTATCACGAGACTCCCATAGACGCTAGTGATGCGCAGGTCGGGTATTTTTCCAACTTTTGGTCCTGCTTTTATGAAATAATGTGGCCCGCCCCAGCCCGTCCCGCATTACTGTATCTATTTTTACAACCCGCCCCGCGACCATTAAATAGACATACTAGGCATTGTAATTCAAATGAAAACAGCCTT
>JAOTQY010000003.1:20952680-20967915 GCA_026413445.1 Dolichallabes microphthalmus
GTCGCCGCGATTTCCCGTCGTCGTTCCGCGAAGTTCTGTAAGGACCGCAAGCTTCCACGAGGACCGGCAAAAAAATTTAACATTTTTCGCACGGAAATATGGAAACGTTCTCACAGCGCCAAAAACTCTACTTATGGCGACTGCGCGAAACCTACAGCTTGTTTGGTACCACTGCAAAACAATCCCCCTCTCAAACAATGTCCCGCGGCGGGACGTTCAAATGCTCTGTGTTCCTGACGCTTTGTGCACACACACTCACCGGTATTGGGGTATATGAAAAATTTATATAATTTTTTTTTAAAACACCAGTATTTGGTATGAAAAGGTATACCGCCCAGCCCTACTAAATAGTAGCCTAAAGTCGGTTTACGGTGCTTCTGCCATGTGCTGTTATGACCGACACCACGGTAGTCACAGTTTCTGCAAAGGTTAATAACAACAATCAATAACTGTGATACATGGTTTTGTTAAAATATATATTCAAGAACTATACATTTACTTCATATACATTACTTCAACCCTGTGGATGCAAGGTCATAGTGCTACAGTAACACCACCACAAACACCAACAAAGCAAGGATAAATGACTAAAGTTTTTGGATGTTGCATAAACCCAAACATAAATTTTGGCAGCTATAATTTGCATTATTTCACTTCAGTGATACTGCAGTGCCGATTACACATTTCAACACATTGCTTCCTCCAACAGAACTTGCTATGGAATGTTGTTTAGTGTGCAAGTGTCTCCCTGTGACTTTCACACTCCAGCCAATTTAAGTTGAACTTGCTGCCAGAGTTAATGCCGTAATGGTTTGCCGGGGAAGAAATAATTTGATGCCACTTGCAACCTGCCAATATTCAGTGCCAAGTTCAGATTAAAGAGTCTCACTGGTCACGTTACAGCCCATCCCACCAAGTAAACATAATTAGCAATGAAAGCTTATTGGGCACATAAAACACAGTTCAAACTTTCAAACCTCAAAAATAACTTGATAAACAAAAATAAATAAATAAATAAATAAATATATTTGAGGTCAGTCTTTGTGCCGGTCCTGGCTCAGTTGTAAAAGTTTGTCAAAAGTAACTCTGGCTTATAAATGCAATATTTGGATTTTACAACAACTGCTTGCGGCAATAAAAAACTAAAAGAAAAAGCATGAGCAACAGCCATTATGGTCAATGTTCAAGTTTTTTTTATTTTTTTTATGTGTTGTGTGTAACTCACCCAGGGTAACCACCATGACGGGAATGTTGAGACGTTGTCGTGTGGTTTGAGACAGCCGCAGAAAACCATACTCCAGGGAATACTCCACTATATATTCCTCTTGAGGCCACACTTTGGATAGAAAACAACACAAACCTGTTACATCCTCGTACCGCACACAAACATTTGCACACAATGCACTTGATCTGTGTTACTATAAGAAAACTGTTTCTTATAAAATGTTTTTAAAAAAACTAACTAAATTCTATTCCAGATATGAATGAACAGCACATGTTTAACAGTTACGTATATTAGTGCGTATATTGCCGAAACATAAAAAATAAATCCCTCCTTCAGTTCACTTTTTCATGTGTTTTTTTTTTTTTTTTTAAGTGCAAGCACAAGGGCAACACTCTGTATACCATGGAAAAGATGCTGCTCGAAACAATAACACTCAGATCCTAAATCTCTTTACTGCGTGCAATTTTTTGTTTGGTGTGACACAGCGCGCTACCTGATGCAAGCCGCCAGTAAACACAGAAGAAGAAACAGTTAGCTATGTATTGATTTGAGGGAGCGCTCTGTTACGGGGGAACGGGGGAGCGATAAAATTATATTAAAATTTATTTTAATGTGTGCCTTAGATGCTTTGATACTTAGGTCTTTTGAAATACCTTTTTTTTTTGTTTTTGCATCTGAGAAAATGCTTTAAAATAAGAATGTATGCCACTGCAATGCACTTAATTCATCTCAATCAACTTTAAGCTATTCCTTGTATTGTGAATAATGACAATGTTTATTTTTGATAAAATGCTGTATGCATTTAAAAAATAAAAGCCAATCTAAAAACAAAAACCAATTAATCTTTGTTTCTCATATTTTACATTGCTGTTTAATTATGCAAAAGTACATTTTATCCGATTACATTTTTGGTAGAGCACTCGATTACTAAACTATTCGATAGCTACAGCCCTTACATGAGTCTGAATCTTAACCTACAACGAACACTTATAAACTGTTGATGTGCATCATTTATACTTTGAAATCTAACAGCTAATTACATTAATAAACATAATTTGTGAAGTTTTTTTTTTTCTTTAATAATAAATAGTTGAGTGGAATCGGGTGGCACGTCATAGCCGCATGCTGCGAGTCGAATCAGAGCAACGCGCATCAGCCGTTCATCATTAATGTCTGATGCATATTAAACACATCTTTAAACTAATCTTTCTCCATTAAACCCTCCAGTCATACAGATGAATTATAAGTGGGGGTGTACGTGATGACAAATCAGCAGCTTGGAGGTCAGGTCTGTTCTGCAGGAATGCACCACATTCTTGGTTTAAGAGCTGATAAGAGGCTGGCGAGGAAACCAGAACACCGCTACGTCAATCACAGTGACTGTAACGGTGTGTATTAGGAGCGGAGATCAGATCTCATGACAAAATCCAAACCAAATTGCTGAAGACTTTTGGGAGACATAAAATCAATCCACAAAAAGAAATCAGCTGATTCTATCACACACACTCAAAAACAAATAATAATAAAAAATCAGGAACTCAACGAACTTTCTAGGTTTATTCTTCTAGCACCAATCGATTAATGATACGCGTCAGCTTGAGGACGACTGAGAGAGAGAGAGAGAGAGAGAGAGAGGAGAAGAGAATGGGACTCCAGGGGAGAAAATTACAACGAGTGAACATTGAGGGTGAGGGCGTTGCAGGCGGGAGTATATGAAGGGAGGCGAGTAAGGGAAGGGAGCATGAGGTCACAGAGCAGGAGGAGGAGGAGGAGGAGGAGGAAGAGGATTTGCAGCAGGATGTCTGTGGTGCCAGGGTAAAAGCTTTAGACATGTCGAGCTTTACCTGCTCTCGTAAGCACCTCAATCTCGGAGACAGTCTCCCTCAGCGGCTGCATACCTTTAGAGGGTGCTTGGCTGAAGGAGAGGTCCTGGCTGTCGTTTGAGGATGAGCCTGGGGCGTCATCGCTCACCAAAGGCTTCAACCGGGGTTCGATGTCAAGCTCAAACTGCGAGAGAACAGAAATCGCCAAATTAACATTTTGGTGGGATTTTTTTTTTTTTTAAAAAGGTTTAATATGATATCATTAATAAATTCTCATCACAATTATGTTCAGTGATTCACTCTTTTCATCTGGGCCATCCACTGTAATGGTGCTTTTTTTAATGATTAGGCAATATAACCAACAATAAAAATAATTCAAGTGATATCTTTTTTTTAAACAACAAACCATTGACTATAATTGCATATTCTTGTTGCACAACACAGTTACCTTTAAATGAGCATAATGACCGTTCCTGAAATGTTAAAATTGCAGAAGTTTTTCACTAAAGAAGTACAAATGTGTCCACACAGAGCAGAGACAGCTTTTAAAGCAGCAGCCTGATGTTGAAACGGGAAACCACATAAAACAGCAGCTTGGTTTAATAAGACCCATTACATTTAGCTCTAATTGCATGAATGATGATAATCATTCATTTTAATCAGATTTCAAGCTTTATGCACTTAACTGATTAGTAGCTAAAATAGGCAACAACTGCTTGATAGTTGTTTTTTTGTCCAATTGCTTAAATTAAAAATAACAATTCAATTATTTGATTATCCAAAAATCAGACTGTTCCAGGCCTCTACCACGTACCATTACTGACTGAAAACCCGAGTGGAGTGAAAGTAGCTACACCACCATCTCCCAGGCGAACATTATGAGTGAATATCCAGACACTGACCCTCACTGAGCTGTTGTCGAACATTTCAACCGTCATCTCCTCTTCTTCCTCGTCCTCTTGGTGAACGGGAACTCGGCCGGTGTCCTCCGCGCCCCCGTCCGACTCCTTGACGAGCCCCTGGAATCCCTCGGTTTCGTAGAACTGCAGGAATATGGGCGCGCGGCTGGAGTTGCGCTGGATCTCCACACGCAGGATACCATCGCGTGGCCACTTCTCACGTACGTGCTCCAAACAGTTGATGGGTGACCGAGAGAAGGCGATGTGGATGTAGGCCAGGATGAAGAGCACAAACAAGGCCTGGTAATGGGAGGAAATGCATAGTGTTGTAATACAAACTTCTCACAAATCACTTGCACAACCAGAGTGACTAAACTGTTGGATGGCGACATCTTATGACATAGACAGGGAACATGACTGCCCTTTGTTCAGCCATGCAGGACAGAATTTGCCTGACAGGTTTAATTTCACATGTATAAATTATAAACATTCTCCATTTACCCTGACATAAAGCAACGTCACGGTGTCTTCAGGAAAAATTAGACACGACAAGAAAAATTACTGGAGTGAGATGTGCAGGAAGGAAGGAAGGGATGGGGTTTCCTTCAGGTGTCAGCTAATGACACTCCTTTACATAACCCCTATTCACTCTGTCAATCATTCCAGATACAAACACCAGTTCGGCTCATCTCCAGAGATGAGGAAAAACATCTGTTTAGTGATGCATCGTGATCCCTTAGTGTGGCAATTCATGCACTGCCTCACTGAATCCAAAATTTAAAAAAAATTGTGTATTTTTGCATTTGAAGCTGTAAAATGATGCGATTCCTCTATGACCCTGAAGGTGTCATTCTCTAAAACTACTCACACGTTGGAAGGCAGCATCCCATGTGGTCGGAGCAAATTATTGGTGACATTTGTTTAGAATTGCAACGAAATCTGAGGGGAAAAAATAATTAATTAAATAGAATCTGTGAATTTGTAAAATTGTGATACTTATAGAATTGTGAAACAAATCGAATCGGCACCTGGGTATCGTGATGATATCGTATCGGGTGCTCCCTGATGATTTTTGTCTCTAATTGTTACAGACGAATAAAAAAGGACTCTCTTGAAATATTTCGGGTTGATAACTCAGAAAAAAAGTAGAGCACTAACTGCTAAATTCTCCTTGCCTGAGTTTGGATCAGATCGGACATATTCTTCAGGCCAATCTGACTCTTAAGGTCATTAAGGCATAATCATAATAATGTTCATGTATATGGCAAGAATAAGGCTTGTGAACACAGGATCACGTTAAAGACTACTACGAGGGGTTATCAAAAACTTTCGAGATTAGCACGTTTTACAAGCTCAGTCCTCCCTCTGACGCCCTAAAACCTGCCAGTACAAGTGTCTATTGATGGTAAGTTATAAAATAGCAGATGTGGTAAGTGACCTTACTGTCGTGGTCAGAATAGTGCCGGTTGCACAGCTCCTGATGTACACATGACGATGTCTTTTGGCACACTGACTTATGAAGGTCAGTGCTCACTGTGACTGTAGCCCTGTGCTGCCATCGCTTGGTGTGTTACAAAGCTATTCTTGAAACTTTTTTATACCACCTAGTACAACCATAGACAACAGCATCTGAAAGGTTGTAAAAAGACGTCCAGGTTCATGTGAGAATGTCGAGATTATGATGAACTGATTAATGTGCGAAGCCTTATGATTAGTGAGAGTAAACAGTCAAAATATTTAATGACAATACTACTTAGAGAGACGTGTAAGAGATTATAAGCAATCCTAACACAAATCCATCAGGTGCTCCCTGGTGATTCCTGTCCCTAATTTCTTTTTGTACAGATGAATAAAAGAGGACTCTCGTGAAAGATTTTGGAAATAATTGGGAGAGAAATTTAGAGCGCCAGAGTTCAGATCAAATTTGACAAATTCTTCAGTCTGATCCAATTCTTTACATCATAAAGGCATAATATTAATATTATGGTGATCTACATGGCAATGACACATGTGGGAACACAGAACACAGGCCTTACGTTAAAGAACACTACAATCTCGAAGGGGGGCCGAATGAAAAATTGTAGAAAGTCATCCAGGTTCATGTGAGAAAGATATCCGAGATGGAGATCTGATTAATCAATTCCTAATATCCGTTATCATCCAAACGAGGATGGGTTCCCTGTTGAGTCTAGATCCTCTTAAGGCTTCATCTCTATTGCAACCTCAAAGAGTTTTTCCTTGCCACCGTCGCCTTGGCTTGCTCATCAGGGACAATCTGATCACTGAAATCGAAACTAAGTGAATTGATGTGCCATGCTGCGGTATTATTTTTTGTGTCAATCAATAAAAAAAAGCTTCAAGGGCAATACTACAGAGATGACATGATTTAGAGAGACGTGTAAAGTACGATTCGCACAGGATTAGTATTATCTGGGGACCTCGAGTGACTTAGAAATTAACCGTCCACATTTGTGTTTCGTGTGGGGCATTCGCACGGGATAAAGCCTATAATTTTACACAAATTTATTGACTTATCTCCTGGATACGATATCAAGGCTGTAACCTCGAATTATGACGTGAACTTACTCGCTTAATTGTGCACTCTTATAGAGTATAGACCTGGAAATGTCTCGTCGTTATAGATCCAGCTGTACGAAATAAACACAAGAGAGTCCCTTACCGCATGCTGCTCTACATGTCATCCATCTCCATCTACTCATTCTTTTTGCCTTTGCTCTCCTGATGCTTTTCATCTTTCTCTTTCTTGCACATTGTATTGTTGTATGGTGTCGAGCGATATGAGCCACCATACAAAACACTTTCAAAGCACTCGAAAGCAGCCTATATTTTCAGAGATGTCCCGATACCATTTTCCTCTCCCAATACCAATACTTGGGCTCAGGGTTTCGGCCGATACCGAGTACTGATCCGATCCCTGGGTGTGTAAACTTTTCTCTTCGTTTGAATGAAGCTTCCAATGTTTGTTGCGTCTGGCACGGCTCGTCCTTCTCTGTCGTAGCTTTTGTGTAACCATCATGTTCTACGGGGTGCCGTGTCTTGAAATGCTTTATTAAGTTTGTTGTGTTAAAGTTGCTAATACTTGTGCCACCCCTTGAAATTGCAGCTTGACATATAATACATGTCGGTGTTTTACTGGCTGGTTGATCAAGCCTGAAATACTGCCAAACAGCGGACATACTTCTTGCATGTTTGTACTTTCTTCACTGCAGTAAACAGTGCTTGCTGGTGGCAACACGAGACAACGTCCTGTGTTTGCATTCTGAGCAGCGAAGAAGAATTGATTTCCGATTTTGCAGCGTTAAGCAAAGCTAGCGGGCATAACTAGGTTCTGTTTAGGAAAATAGTATCGGATCGGTACGTGGACTCAAATACTTGCCGATACCAATGCCTGATTTTTTTGTGGTATCGGCAGCATTTCCGATACTAGTATCGGAACAACCCTATATATTTTTGCGCAGAAGATGGATAAAAACACAGCCACACAAGAAACAAAGACCTTGAAAAAAAAAAAAGTTTAAAAAAAAAAAAAAGAGAGAGACGAGCACGCAGAATCGTGGACGAATCCAGACATGCTGATTCACACGGGACAAATATCATCACACTTCGGTGTTTGGCGAAATATAGTGGGTCTTTCGCTGGGAAAACTGTACCGATCCGCACGGGATTCAGACCACGGACAACCTCTGCAATTATTACAAATGACTCGAGGTCACCAGGTAATACTAATCCCGTGCGAATAGGGCTGAAGACCTTGTATGCAGTCCTAACACGAATCCATCAAGGCATGGAGATCCACCTGGACACACTCCTGGACTTCAGGGTCAGAATTTCAGGACCGGTCATGAAGTAAAAGGTTGTATGAAAAGATGCAGACTAAAGCTTTTACCTTCAGAAGGACGAAGAACTCAAAAACCCGGCGGAAGGACGGAGGGAAGAGCCTGGCGTAGGTGACTGCCATCTTAAAGAAGAGCGCGTGGAACAGCCGGTCCCGCACGTTGATCAGCGGGTTCTGGTTGACGTTCGGGTTCCGGAGTCGGTTCGCTGCGCCATTGTTCAAGTTGTTGTTGTTCAGTGGCACGTTGTTGTTGTTCACGTTGCCCTGATTGTCTGACATTGTTATTCCGGTGGCACAGCTGGATGAGCACAGCTACCAGTCTGGCTCATGTGGGAATATTTTCACTTGCGCACTAAAACCAAACGAACAGACACGGCGCGACTAACCGTAACAGGAATTAACCGTATTTCCACACGACACGACCCCTGGTTAAAGCTCACTAGCTACCTAAACATGTCACGTGACATGGCCTCGGAGTCGCTAGCTAGCTAACTGACTGAACTAATATATCCTAGCTGGGTTTGTCGTCCACCATGTCACGCTGTTAAATATAATACAATAAATGCTTTTCCCCCACACAAACTAGCTAAACTAGGAAAAACCTGAGCTTCAGCCAAGTTTGCCTAGCTAGCCGGCTAACAAGCTCGTTAACCTTACCAGCCTGTCAGCATTACACCTATTTATTTTTATTTATTTCTTAACTCGTTTTGTATTTCCACCAAATAAAAGAACGCGCGGTCAGATATAAAGGTTCTGTTCCCGCCGAGTAAAGTCTGAGTGTTAGCTAAGCCTGTTAGCCGCAGTGACGTGCGGGTTGGTGAGCAGCTATAGCCACCGCAGGACCCGTATGTTGTGCTGTTTAACCAACACCAGCTCCATGGGACATTTAGACCCGGACAGGCTGTCACACAAACTTATTATATAATCCCACACGAGGCGGTTTAGACAGACACTGCAGTAACTCCCGATCGGTTCCGCTGTTTACACAAGATCTTAGGCGTACTCGGGAGGGACCGAAAAAGACGGTGATACACAACAGATTAAGTCGATCTTCAAAACTACAGCGCCACCTGTGTCGTGGCTGACTAACTGACTGAAGCAGTAACACCAGAAATGGATGGATGGATGGATGGATAGATAGATAATCTTACACATGGTCAGTAGACACAGGGTAAATGTGGGAGCTGACCAAAAAAACGACAAGATATATAAGAAGCATACGACTCACAAGTTTAAAAAAGGAACTAATAAGTAAAATGAAGTTCATTGCAGTGCAACTTTGATGTCCAATTTCATGTGTGGCAAAGGGACAACAGTGCAAATAGTAGTAATTGTGCAGACAATTGCATGAAAGTGAGTACTTGTACAAAGAACATCATAAAAGTAAATAATTGTGCCAAAAAAAGTAATTGTGCAAAGAACAGTATGAAAGTGAGTTATTGTGCAAAGAACAGTATGAAAGTAAGTGTCCAAAAAAACTTAGTAATTGTGCAAAAAACTAGCAAATGTGCAAACTGTGCAAAGAACAGCATTAAAGTGAGTAATTGTGCAAAAAAACTGAAAGTGAGTTGTCTTTCGGCTGCTCCTGGCAAGGGGTCGCCACAGCGGAATATCCAGTCCACACAACAACTTGGCACAGGTTTTACGCCAGATGCCCTTCCTGACGCAACCCTCCCATTTTATCCGGGCTTGGGACCGGCACTGCATCCAGTGGCTGGAGGTTTGGGCACTGACTGGGAATCGAATCCGGGCCTTCCGCATGGCAGGCGAAACACCTACCACTGAGCCACCAGTGCCCATTGAAAGTGAGTAATTGTACCAAAAAAGTAATTGTGCAAAAAACATTATGAAGGTGAATAATTGTGCAAAGAACAGCATAAAAGTGAGCAATTGTGCATATAAAAATAAAATGTGCAAAGAAAACCATGAAAGTGAGTAATTGTGCAAAAGAAAAACGTAGTAGTTGTGCAAAGAACAGCATGAGTGACAATGAAATTGTGTCTGTGCATAAAAGCAAAATATTGACTGAGCAAACCATGAAGTGAACAGATGAGAGAGTTTTGCGCTTAGCCTTGTGATGTATGTAACAGTAGACTCAGCCCCAGATCTCCTAATCCACATCCCCATTTTATAGTGAACCATACAATCCACCCACAGCTCGTAACTGGTCTTTACACTGGATGCCCTTCCTGACACAACCCTCCCATTTCACTCTCCCTCCACATCCAGTAGCTGGGCTTTGGGTATTGGGTGGGAATTGAACCCGGGCCTTTCTCATGGCAGGCGACAATCCTATCACTGCCCCGATCAATGAAATGTAAGGATGTGTGATTTTTATTCATTTATTTTTGGTCGGGCTATTTTTATGGATTAAAAAAAAAATGTAATTCTACTCCGGTCCAGAGGTGGCGCTGATTAAAACTCCGGTCCTTCCAGCGCGCGAGGAGCGCTTCGTGCGTATTGACGTACTAAGTAGTGGCGTTAACGTGATGTTCAGAATGGCAGTGTGTATATTTTGTACGTAGATTCAGACATGAATTACACGTTCGTTCGCGGTTTTCTTTAGCCGAATGGGGAAATTATAGCGTTTAGGAATAAACGTTGTTGGTATAACAAACCAGAAATCTATAAAGTTGGTGTAATTTGGAATACCAGCTTTTGTTTTCCCTTTGTTTTTGTCAAGTTTTGTTTTCACTGAGCTAACTGGCTAGGTAGTTCATTCATACTGATATGCAGGTGTGAATTGAATAGGGTTGTTGAATTAATAATAATAACAACAACAATAATAATAATAATAATAATAAAGGAGACAGTCTCGTGGTTAAGGTCCATGGTGTAAAGATGGACGTTGTTTATGTGTGTGAGTGGGAGAAGAGAAGCAAAAGCAACCACTGTCCGTCCATCCCACTGGTGTGTGCCTGGTCCTGCAGGAACCTCATCGCCTTCACCACCGACCTGAAGAATGAAGATGAAGACAAAGGTGGGACCAACCACACACACACACACAAACAAGATGTCTTTGGTCATCACTCTACAAAGTGTAGTGATACCCATGCTTGCACTGATGACTAAATACTGATTATTGTACAGAAGTCAGAGATAATGAGTAAATAAATGCAAATCCTCTGCCTCTTCTGCTTTAGACCTCAGTCACATGATCCACATCATTGATACTGAGCATCCCTGGGATGTCTACTCCATCAACTCCGGTCATACAGAAGTGATCTCCTGCCTCGAATGGGACCATCAAGGTAAGCAAACATCAGTGTCTTATACATTGCCTTGGTTGTAAAGCACCAGGAAACATTTGTCTCTTATATAGCACCCCCGGGGACGTTGTAGCTTAGCACGTTAAGGCTTTGGGCTGCTGATCAGATGTGTGGTGGTTTGAGCCCAAGTTGCCACTGTTGGGTGCTTGAGCCTGAACACCTCTTGTATCTGATACTTTATGTTCAACAAGCTGCATGAACTGTATTTTAATCATATGTGCAAAATCAGTTTCCAAGAAGATATAATGACTACAGCTGACCTGCATTTTCCTCTATTTCCAGCATCCAGACTGCTCTCTGCAGATGGAGATGGACAGATCAAGTGCTGGGCGATGACGGAGCACCTGGTGAACAGCTGGGAATGTATACAAAGCAGCTCGGTTGAGGGAGACCCGATTGTCGCTCTGTCATGGCTGCACAATGGAGTGAAGCTTGCTCTGCATGTAGAGAAGGCAAGGAGAAAGAAATGTTTTTTTTTCCTCCCATTGTTACAATTAAAACATCTCAGGCAAGGGCAAAATCTGCATCTTTCATTTTGCTTTTTGTCTGTGTCCCCCAACAGTCCGCCTCCACCAACTTCGGTGAGAAGTTCTCGCGGGTGAAGTTCTCTCCATCTCTTACTCTCTTCGGTGGTAAACCCATGGAAGGCTGGCTGGCTGTCACGGTGAGCGGCTTAGTGAGCGTGTCCCTGTTGAAGCCGAACGGCGCGCTGCTTTCAGCCAGCGAGAGCCTGAGCCGCCTGCGTGGCCGCGTAGCTCTGGCTGACATCGCGTTCACAGGCGGCGGCAACATCGTGGTGGCCACGACGGATGGCAGCAGCTCCTCGCCAGTGCAGTTCTACAAGGTGTGCGTGAGCGTGGTGAGCGAGAAGTGCCGTATCGACACTGAGCTGCTGCCCTCGCTCTTCATGCGCTGCACCACCGATGTGGTGCGCCGCAGCAAGTACCCTGCTGTCACACACCTCAAGTTCCTCACCAGGGAGAACTCTGAGCAGGTGAGAACTTATTTGCTCAAAGGAGATGTTAAATGCTGTCTACTTAGAACAGAAATGTAAAAATGTAGACAGGGATGGAAAATGGCTTTATAATCAATGAAAACTCAAATTCAACCTCATAGATTAATAATGCTCATGTTCTCTGTAGGTATTACTGTGTGCATCCAGTCAGATGGGTAGCATCGTAGAGTGCTGGTCCTTAAGGAAGGAGGGACTCCCGGTCAATAATATATTTCAGCACCGCTCTCCTGTCGGTAAGAGTGAAGTATTTGAAGTCTTATGATTTTGTGTTGTAGTGATGCAGTTGGTATCAGGATTAATGATGTCCCCCCCCCCCCTCCACAGTCGGAGAAAAGCAGCCGATGATTCTGAAGTGGCGAATCCTTTCAGCAACAAACGACCTGGATCGCGTGTCTGCAGTGGCGCTGCCCAAACTGCCCATCTCAATTTCCAACACTGACCTTAAAGTTGCCGCAGACACAAAGTTTTGCCCAGGCCTTGGTAAAATATATTTTCTCACTATTATTAGTCACTCAGTGTCGGAAATATTTGTTTTGGGTGCAAAAATTCTTGAATATGCATATGTACAGTATATCGTATACTGATTTTTACTAAGTCAGTCTTGTAATTTTAACTTTTATGGAACTGAACATAAAAATACTTAACATGCTTAGAGGTCTTTTCAATTGAATGTACACATGAAGAGGTGCAAATGCAAATAAGAGCCTGTATACGTCATCCATTCACATTATTTTACAATTACACTTATGGCATTTATTCAAATCAACATACAGCTTATCTCTGATAATCTGAGCACTTGAGGGTCTTGCTCGATGGCCCATCATGATGATGCTGTGGTTTGAAGCCATGATCTTACGATCATCAGTTGAATGTCTTAACCACTGAGCAGCACTGGATCTAGTCAAGCTGAAACACTGATTAAGATATTCGGCAAATGGAAATGCATTATTTTGGCTTTTTCAGGGGAAAATGTACAGTACCTGCCGACGAGACCTGTTGGTTAATGATTTATAAAAACATATAAAGTACATAACCAATGAACGCATATTTTAATTATTTCAAGAGCAATTACTCTTAAATGCAGAGCACATGCAGTTTTTGTTTGTTTGTTTATTTTATTTATTAACTTAGAATTTTGAGTGTATGGTAACAGGAAATTAAGTTTTACTTTTAAAATATGTAAATATCCAGCATTATATCATTCAGTATCTCCAACATGAACTGTGAACATAAATAAAAAATGATCTGCATGCTGGTGTTATTAAGACTCCTGTTAGCCACAGGTGGGTGTGTTACCTGGTGCCAAAACCACTCAGAGGGTAAAGCATTTGAATATCTATGCTAAGCTAGTCTAAGCTAGGTGAAAGTTTCTTAAATTTATCAAGTTAATATTTATTTAAAAAATTTTGCTCATCTTGCAAAACGCCGGCAGACCGAGCCAGTTGGCAACAATTCAAATAAATTCTACAGCCAGAGTGTGGATAATTTTTGACTCACCCTCACACTTGGGTGTTCTCTCATTACCTACTTACTTAGAATGTCCCAACGTTAAAGTCTTTTTTTCTTTTTTTTTTTCCGGACATGTTAATCATTTCTGAAAAGATATTTGTAGGGAATTGAACATTGAACTTTGAGGTCTATAGCAAATAATACTAGAAGTATAATAATAAAGGTCCTGAATAACCTGCATTCATCTCAAAATAGATTAAGATTCAGGAGAAATTTCCTATCTAAAACATGAACTGTCCGTGCAGCTTTGATGTTCATTCATAACGATGTGTATTGGCTTGTGTGATCTCTGTTAATTAGGTCTGGCTTTGGCCTTCCACGATGGCACTATTCAGATACTCCACCGGCTGTCCCTCCACACCATGGGCGTGTTTCCAGGGACGACCGTCGCTTCACAGCGTGTGGGGGAGGAGCCGACGATTAAACGTCAGAGGACTGGAGGCCCCACTGTGCACTTCAAAGCCCTGCAGTTCTCCTGGACCTCTCTGGCTCTGGTTGGCATCGATAACCATGGAAAGGTACACGAAGAGACGCTTAAATCATCATATCATCCATGATGGTGTATAAATAAACTAGAGAAGTATAAGAAACAGCAGTTTGTTTATTTAGAGATCAAATTTCTATTAATATGTAGATTCCAAATGTCTCAAACCATCATGTAAAAAAATTAAACAGATTTAATTTCTCGTTGTAGCTGCACATGATCTGCGTGTCGCCCTCCATGGGCCAGATGTTGGATATGAACATCCTTCTACGCCATCTACTGTTCCTGCTGGAGTACTGCATGGTGACAGGCTACGATTGGTGGGATGTGTTACTCCATGTGCAGCACAGCATGGTGCATAACCTGGTAGAGAAACTCCATGAAGAGTACATGAGACAGAATCAGGCATTACAGCAGGTGTGTATGAATTATTCAAAAGCTGTTTGATTTCAATGATATATTAAATATTCTCTTAAAAACACCAGAGTTATTAGGGATGTATATTGTGCTGTATTATTAAAATGTTATTATAAATGTATATATCTCTCTTGCAGTACATAAAGTACAACTCCAGGGAAAAACCGATTTATATATACATATATATACATACACACAGTGGAATCTTAGATTACGAGCATAATTCGCACACAACGGAAACACTGTTTTATCGGACAAATAAACAAGAAAAATCTCTAATGACACTCGATTGAGTGACAAACTAACGGAATCACTGCTGTAAAGTAAAAATAAACAAACTTAACCTTTGAAAAGAATCGCGACAGAGCAGTTTCTGTGTAGAGCAGAGAGAAAGAGTCTGTGTCTGTGAAGTCGTAAGTAGGAGGGGTGTGTGTGTGGGGGGGGGGCGCACACAGACACAAACAGCAAACTGAGTCTTGAGCAGAGAGAGAAAATGGATCTTTAACCTCTCTAATGACACAAACAGCAAGCCGAGTCTTGAGCAGAGAGAGAAAATGGATCTTTAACCTCTCTAATGAGCCTTGCTTTTGCTTTACAGGTGCGCTGTACACACACAAAATAAAATATGTTTTACGTTCACACACGATGTCACATTGTTATGGTAAACAGTACACGCGTGCACGGATGTTGATTATACCAGTAAGAGACGAGCACTAAGACCCAGCAGGGGAGACGATT
>JAOTQY010000003.1:21170278-21185146 GCA_026413445.1 Dolichallabes microphthalmus
GGGGGGGGTGCAGAATGTAACTGTAATTGATTGAGTGCAAATTGAGAAAAAGAGATGACATGTGCAAAAATGTATGTTTCAGACACAGCCAAGTGGTGGTCAAAAAACTGTTAAAAATAATCAAGGTCCTTAAAAGATAAAGTGCAACGGAGGGATAAAAAGACTCAAAAATAGCCGTTATTTTCGCTCACTTCCAGTCCATTAAAAAAAAAAAAACATGAATCAGTCTCAGAGCACATTAAAATCTGGAGATGTAAATTAGGTGTCAGTGCAGTGGGGTGATAAGAAAATGGTGTCTTGATTATTTACAAGTTTAATTTGTCATAATTTTTCGGTTTGTTTTGGCTGGCTTTATATATTTATTCCATTCTTCAATGAACATAATAATATGACTGGTTTTCACAAACATTCTCCGTTGTATTTTCTTTTTTTTTGTGCCTAACCCAGTGAACCTGCTTTGATGGATTTCAAAGCGTTTCTGTAAGCGCTGTGGATAAGGGTGTTTGCTTGCACTGTAATAAAATAAGCATTTTTTAAATCAGCAGCATGGTCCGTGCTATAATCCATGCAAATTGTGTGAGATTTATAGTTGATCTGAGAATGTAACTCCCATAATCTCTTTATGTGTTAACTTGCATATACTTAGGATATGAACTTTCTGAAACGAGTAGATTTTTATAAACACCACTTCTTTTTTGTCCTACAAATTATTTACGGAAAAGTTTAATAATTGAGGCTTAATGTATTATAATATTTGTCTTGCGTTATGTTAGTGTTTTGTGAAAGGCAATGAGGAGAAGGTTTAAAAGTTTAAAAATGTATATTAATTAATTATGAGATAGATTGTACTGTCTATAGATAGCTTACTTTAAAGTTTTGTTGTTGTTGTTGTTGTTGTTTTTGCTTAACAATAAATCCCCAATGATAAAGATTCTCCTTTTTTAGCTCTTTAGTGCCCTGTCTGTATGCCTAAACGCTATGCGGTCCACACGCTGAGCCATAAAGCCCAAGCTGCTGGAACTCATGTGCGACCTGAAATGGTTCAGTGGATCTTTGTAACAGAAGTGAGGAGGCGAAACCAACTCCGCTTTAAACTCTCTAAAGCTCAAACAGGCTTGTTGATTCAGATGGAGCCTAGTGCCCCAACTCTTTTGGTTTTCAGTCTATTTATTCCCGAGGAAAGTACCCATTTATCTCTGTAGTCCAATAGCGCGGGGTTCTCTGTACACACGAGATGAACAGTGGGATGATGATGATGATGATGGGATGATGGGATGAATACACTCAGTCTTGCAGACAAGCACATGTATTGTGTATGGTTCCGCATAGATGGCAAATCAGCTGCATTTCCACCATCGGAGATCTATTATTATCATTTAGCAATCGCGTGCATGTGTGTGTGTTAGTGTGTGTGGACGAGTCTACCGAAATTACAGAATTAGGGGAAACTTGAGAACAGGCTTTTTTGACTCGTCAGGTGAAAGTAATGCTAAAATGCAAGGGCGTCTTGATAGATAGGGGAAATTAATGTTATAAGTCAATTTTAACGTTTAATTACAAACCGTCATCGGCATGAATGCAATTACTTTTTTTTTTTATAAACACACACACACACACACACACACACAGAGTCATCTCCCACTCATGATGTGGGTGAGATGCTCATCATGTTTCCTGGTAAAGTCCATCAAAACCTCGCAACAGCTTTCTGATCCAGCTGTGAGAATGATTTTAATGCATAATTTTGTGTCAAAAATGCAAAGTAAAAAAAATATATAAAAGTATGAATTTTGGACACATTTTCCTTTAAAAAAAAATCTTTGAATTTCTTGTATGTGGAGACTTTTGTGACATCCATTTTGCTCTGCTGCACAATTTTCACATATAGTTTACAACACCCACCTCCCCCGCGCACCTACCTTCATTTTTTACTTTTTTCTTTCTTTGTGTACCACGAAATGAAGATGAATGACTCCCCGGTACTATCCCACTGCTCCCTGATTTGGACTACTTTGCTTTTGTCATATGTAATTCACTTCAGTGTCACTTGAGAGCAAGGAAGAGTCTTCAGTTCCAGCCAGTTGACAGGGTTAGGTACTTTCCATTCTCGCTCAGATATTACTACATTTATTTTAAAGCACGTGCTGGAAATGAGTTGTTTCAGGTCATGACGGGAGCATCCAGTTGCCGCGTAATCAACTGTGGGTGATATTGAGCATTTCATATTAATCAACCGCTGTCCCTCGATATTAAGCAACCAGGCACTCCTACTTATAATTCTATAGTAAGAGGCTCTCTCTGCACCGATATTCCATGATTCAATTATTACTGATCCAGTTAAGTCTATCCCGGAATAGGGTTTATGTCCCACTCGACATAAATGGCCTTGATATGGTCTTCTGTTTTAAATGAGGATGAATTACTATTGATACTGCGGAGCACTTTTACAAGTGTTCTGAAAAAGTCTGAAAAGTAAAACTGGCCCGTCTTTTTTCTTTTTTTGCACAAATACAGGCCATGGTTTAGTAATTGTGCGTGTGTGGGGAAAAAATGCTGAAAACTTTACCATATTAATGAATGTTTCTTAATCCGTTCACGCGGAGTCGTGATAACATATTAATGAGGACATTAATAAAAACCTGTCGTAGAAAATTAATCAACGCTTATCAACAAACATACCTTACAATTCCACAGTGCTTTTGAGCCCCCACAAAGGCAAACCCACCCTGGATCCATGTGGTAAAAATTTGAAGCGTTTACACTTTGTGAGGAGAGAGCATGGTTTCGGTCATCAGCGCCAATCAGTGATGAATGGACACCTGAAGCCAACTCACATTTTGGCTCCGTATCTCGTATGTCTCTCAGCTCTCTTCATTTATCATCAGTCTGGGATCCTCCCATCCTCCCTGGGTTCAGTTGAGGGACAGCATGAGAAGGAAGAACCTAAAAAAGATGTCTACTTACCCAGAACCCAAATCTGCTTAAGTGCCTCTGAACGGATAATTACCCTCAGAGGGGCTCAGGCTTCAACAGGTCCAAGGACAGGAAGCCACCCGTTTAACTATCTGCCAGGAAGGAAGAAGCTAGAGCAAAGAGCAGTAGTAGTAGTAGCAGTAAAAAAAATGATTAACAAAAAACAAGATGGCACTCATCCGGGGATTCATCTGTTCTGATGAAGATTCCCTGCTAGATCTTCTCACTGGTTTGACCTTTGACCGTCCAAACAACAGTGTCTTCCATCTCCGTCAGGCCAGCTTCATTGTCCTAGCCTCAGGGGACGCTATCTTTTACCCAAATGTTGGCAACAGGTTTGAAGGGACCCGATCCGGCTGCCCTTTGGTCATAACGGGGGCCACTGGGACGGTTGCTAAGCTGCATGGGCACTCATCTGGAACCGGCGGCACTCAACAGATGCTTCCATCGATTCCCATGTTACCCATGCCAAAGGCATACACACACAGAACCATTCATAATGGTCAGGGCTTTTGAAGGGCATTCATAGCTTTCCATTTAGAGGTGCCCAGCTGTTGGAGAGGTTTGCCCCACCCCCCCCCAAACTCTTCATGCGTCCACAGAGTCAAGGCTGGACTGAGTTAATTGTTTAACGGGGCAACTGCAGATATGCTGGCTGTCACGGTCCCATTCAGTCAGTTTTGTCACAAAGCCCTTCCTGAAAATCATGTCGACGGCTACAAAATTGCAGGTACAGTGACCAGAGAATAGCTCAAACACTATTTTAGTTTCAATTTGGGATAATGTGTTTAAAAGTTCCGAAGTCTGAAGTCTATCTTCGCTGAATGATTAGCAAGGCGCTACATCCATTAAGCCATTTTGAGCATTTTGAAGCTTTCCTAAATGACAGTTTCCTTAAATGGGGGTTCAGGAGGCATTAAGACACAGAATACATTTAGGAAGCATGTTCAAGACTTTTCACACCTCAGCTTTGTGTGACTTATTCTTACTATGCCTGTAAAAGCTATTTTAATGAGGGCCCCTACCAGGACTGTGATGTAGTGAGGACCTGAGGTGTAGTGAAGAACGAGGTGTGCTGAGAACCGAAGTCTAGCAGGGACCGAGGTGTAGTGAGGACTGGGATGGCGTAATTCCATGCTTAGGTACTTTCAGCACTAGTAAGACACAGGAACTGTAAGCCTGAAAGGTTCTTTTAATGAGTGATGAAGATCGACTTTTTCTTTCTTCATCAACTGGTTATAGATCATGTTTCACCCCATCTCGAGAGCTTTCTCCAGCAACACCGGAGCTCCTCTCACTCCGGGTGTTAATCGGCCCAATCGCCGCATGCGACTGCATCTGTCTGAGGGATTTGCATGAAATTTTAATGAGTGATTGGATTAACAAGACCGGAGCGGTGCTCCCACAAGTCTGTGGTGTGTAATCCCAGCAGTGGCAGGCCAGTGATAAGTGCACACACTCACCCAGTGTGATCAGACCACAACATGAGCAAGAGCCACAACAGGGAAACTGGAGTACAGAAGCAGAAAACTCACCATGCTTGCTTGCCTACTAGCCCATTTCGGACACTTCATTAGGACTTTGGGGATGGTGTTTAGATTTTGGTTGTGAAATTTAAAAAAAAAAAAAAAAGGTTTCTTCATTGAAGTTTTTTTTATAACAGCGGAAAGCACTCGCAAAATGCATACAATTTTATTTGTAAATCAGTATTACTGTGCAGAACCTAATGATAAAGGAAGAAAAACGGATTCTTTGTTTCATTTTACCATTTGTATCAGGACTTAACAATATGCAACTTCATAAATATGTTGATCAAAAACACATGAATATAAATGTCCAAAATGCCAGGCTGAGGCTTGTTGAGTGAATACCAAATAGGTGTTAGAGTACTCCTTTTTTTTTAATCCTAAGGTTTATTTGATTACTGAGGAAAAAAGGATTTTAGCATCATTTTTAACATTCTCTTTGGACTTGTGCCACATGTCAAAAAATACAGCATAGTTGCTGTTGGCCTGTCTTTGGCTAGTTTAGGAAACGGTTTGCATTTTGCCCCTAATTTCACCAATTTCAATGCATACAGAAGGGATTTTTTAAATAGAAAAAAAAAAAAAAAGTGGGAAAATTGGTAATTCAGTATGCAAACACAACATGGGGAAAATGATTGGCTTTCTCACAGGGAAGTTTTATTGTTGTCCAGCCTCTTTGATTTTTCTTCCATATCCAGTGCTGACAGGCTGCCACCTCAGGGGTTATGTGAATAAAGCAGCGGTGCGCCCAAGCAGAACAAATCCCCTACTCCTGCTGTTTGGATGGGGCTTCAACCCCCCAAATATTGTAGTTCAGGACACTTTAGAGGTAACCTTACCACTACATGTTGTCACATTGACAGGGACACAGTATATTTTTGATGCTGCATAGAAAATTGTATTTTGTCCCTGTTAAAATGCATTAATGTCTACGCCACCAGCAAAGTCGTTTCTGTATATCAACTATTTACTTCAGTTCAGTTGTACAATTAAAAGACAAGTTTGAATGATTTTTTTTCCTTCTTGTTTTACTTGTAACCTGATGATGAAGACCAGGGTGACCTTTTAGCATAGAAATAAAATGCGATTCTGTTATTACTTGAAATGTAATAATACTCACGGCATGTGTTCTGCAAAGACGTTTTTCTCTTTTCCTCGGTTTTCTCGCTGTAAAGCCCAGATGAGATTGAGTTACTTGTGGACGTCTGGTGCAAGTACTTGTTTTCTCTTTCCTTTTTAGGCCCTTTTTCTAGTTTAATGACTCCCCTCTGTGAAGGTCCCCCATAAACATTGCATGTAGAGGCCTGGGAACAGGTTTCAGCAGCATCATGAGAAAAACTTTGTTCTCCTGTAGGAGCTCATGGCACTTAAAAAAATAAATAAAAAATTTTAACACACACACACATATGTGTAAAATGTATATACACTACTAGTCAAATGTTTGGACACAACTTCTCAGTGGTGTTTCTTTCTTTTTATTATTTTTAATAATACACATAAAGACTATAGACCAAGAGCCACCACTGCTGCAGAGGATAAGTTGATGAGAATTACCAACCTTAAGCTCTGCTTAGTGCTCATGTACCGTAAATGCTTCTCTGAGTTCAAGTGGAAGACATACAGAATTTCAACGTCCACTGTTCTGACGAGACAAGAGTTAAGATGCAGCCAGGTTCTGCTAATTGATTATCATTGATAGTTGATTGCTGCTAATTGATAGTTAATTGATCATCAGCAGGTGTACCGACCTCTGTAAAAGGAGAACTTTTGGCACTTTTCCTGTCTGGAGCATTCGGGTATGCGTAAGACATTAACAGTGGTCCTAGAGAAGCAATTGTTGCCAAGCTGGAAAGGGTTATAAAACCATTTCAAAATAGTTTGGAACAACATTCTACTGTACAGTGAGAAATGTACTTCATAAGCTGCAAGCAATCAAGACAGTTGAGAATCTTCCTAAGAGTGGATGTCCCAGCACATCCACTCCAAGGCAGACCATATCATGATCATGGAAATGCAAGAGTTGCATCTCCGACTCTACAGGCCTCACTGAGCATGTAAAATATTAAAGACCATGACAGCACAATTAGAAGAAGACTGAAGTTTGCAAAACTGCATCAGAAACAAACCACAAGCCTTCTTGAATAATGTTCTATAAACAGACGGGACCAAAGTGGAGTTGTTTGGCTCCAATCCCCAGCACCATGTTTGGCATTTTAGCAGAAACACCTTACACCCTGTGTCAAGCAAGGTGGTGGAGGTATAATGAGTTCGGCTTGTGGATTTTGATGAATTTGATATTGAATTCGATTTTTTTGTTCCCCGCAGCCAGTGGACCTGGACACCTTGCAGTCAATAAGTCGATCCAAGTCAACGAACTCGTCTTTATAACAGTATCTTTAGAGGCAAATGTGAGGCAGACAGTTAAGGTTTGGTTGAAACTGTGCCATGCAACAGGACAATGATCTGAAGCACACCAGTAAATCTACATCAGAATGGCTGTCAAATGAAAACCATTTTTTTCTTTTTGCTTTCATTTTTCAAGTTGTTGTCAATGTTACTAATTTCAGAAACTCTTGACTGTCACTATACTAGGTACAGTCAACTAAGAGCAGTCTACACTGCAACTAATCTATATATAAACACACACACACAACTGCACTCAAGGTACAAGAGGCATGTGAGTAAAGTATTGATTTAT
This sequence comes from Dolichallabes microphthalmus, assembly GCA_026413445.1. Classification (NCBI taxonomy): domain Eukaryota; kingdom Metazoa; phylum Chordata; class Actinopteri; order Siluriformes; family Clariidae; genus Dolichallabes; species Dolichallabes microphthalmus. Next base: position 21,177,476 of record JAOTQY010000003.1, read on the forward strand.
GAAGGTGTAAATAAGTTAATACACCGGTCCGTATTCAGTATACAGTTCGTATAATGTGTGGGTTTGGCTTTTGCTGCAGGGCAGCTCTGACATGAGTTCACAAGACTCTGGGCGAGTGCTTTGGTGTCTGGCACCAGGACGTTGGCAGTAGATCCTTTGGGTGCTTTGGGTTGAAGGGAGGGGCTTCCATAGATCAGACTCGTTTGTCCGGTGCATTCCATGGGTGCTTCATTGGATTGTGATGTGGAAAGTTTGGAGACTGGGTCGCTGGCCTTAAGATCTAAAAGTATATATATATATATAGGTATATATAAAGCCTTTAGTGCACATATCAGGCAACTATTCTTGACTTGGTCCAAATCCTGAGTTTTCTTTCCTAGAGAGATCTGAAAAAGACATGTTGGTTTATTTTAGAAAATGGCCGTTTCGTTCCGCCTGTGCAGCCAGACAGCAAAATGCTACATCATACTTCATTGATTTTCGAATAGCTCCACTGAATGACTTGCATACAGATCAGTGAATGTACCTGTTTGAATAAGGATATGGATCGTGCACATCCTGGGACACGTATTTCATGATGTGATGTTCCTGCATTCCCGTTGTGTGACTGTATGAGGAAACAAAAAGCAGGGTACAAATGGAGTGGAAGACAGTGGAAAATCCTCTGGTCCATCAGTAAACCGATCCATCCCTCTTCGTGGATCTATGAACTTTAGAGGATCAGATACAGTAGAACCAGATATACTGTAACACTACTCGACTTTTTTTGCTTTGCGGGCATCTGAAGTCCAGAAAACAAAACCCATGGTTCTGAGACCTTGTGCAGATGTTTCATGCTCTTGTTATTCAATGTATACGAAAGTGTAGAGAAGTCAGAGGTTGTCAATTTGTTCATTTGTTATAGTTCATATATAATTTGTATACAAAATGCTGGTTTAGATATATTTTCTTATATGCGTCAAGAAAGCAAGAAGTAAGCTTTTGTTTCTGGAAAAAAAAAAAAAAAAAAAAACCTGACGGTCCCACTGTTTGGGTTCCTGTTAAATACCCTCTTGTATGTCATGAGCTGGCAAGGTGTTACAAGAATTGAATCTCAGCCTCTGAGGTGCAACAAATCAATGCCATTGACCCCTGACTTTTACAACCCACTGAGGTTCAATGATGGACAAGTCTTTACTGAGTGTCTCTTTTGATCAAGCACCTGAGACCAGACAGATATCTCCACACTCTGTGCTTTTACCATGTAGCCAACTCGAAATGCATTAATCTCTGATTAAAAGAGTTTCCATTGTTTGCATAGCTCGTTTCGAGCGCTTGAGAAGTGAAATATTGATTCCTCTTTCTCCGAAGCTGAAACGGTCTCACACATGGAACATGTAAAATATTTATGACCTTGTGCTGTCCGAAGCCTTGCCTCCATCACTGCACCGAACATGCCGTCCTACTGTACTTGCCAAAGAAGGGGAACATCTGAAGGCCGCGTTTGTCTCAGCGAGCACCGGCTTTGACGGCTGTTGAAACATTCAAGCCGAGACCGCCAGTGGGCTCGAAGGCGAGAACCATGTGGAACCTTTCTAAGAAACGAAATGTCATGACTAATAATGGGAGAAGGTTTGCCCAGTACTTTTCGCGCAGCCAAATACTTCAGACTCCCACAAAAAGGGGGGAAAAAACGTTCCGTACAATACTGTTTTCCTTTGTTGAACATGTGTTGAAGTTTGGGTGCGGAATGCACCTTAATCAGGGCCGAGTGACATTTCGTTAATGTGTTCCTTTCTTTTTGGTGGATCGATTCTCCCCGCTTCAGAATTGACAGATGCCGTCTGTACGTGGGCTGAGAAACCAATAAGAATATATCTCTCTCCAGTGTCAGTGCGTAGTTAAAACCGTTTAACTTGGCCAACATCATTCTTTTGGGGTTCTTTTTCTCATGTGCGTGTGTGTGTGTGTGTGTGTGTGTGTTGTTATCATTCTTGAAAGCTTTCTCCTCCCCATTTAAACCTGGCCCACCATTCACAGACGGAGCTGAAAAATAGAACAGAATGCTAGCTGGAAGGTTGCACTCGTTTGCCGTTCCTTTATTTATGCAAACAAATGGAGGGTGGAAGAGGAGGACTAAGAAGAAGAGGAGAAGGAGGAGGAGAAGGGGGCACTGTGAAGAAATGAAAAGGACTCCGAAGTAAAGCCAGGCGAAGGGCAGTGGGGGTCGACTCTTGTCTGAGGCTGTAGGCTTGCTGCGCCAATCAAAGGCGTTTGTCCTCACGATAAACTCCGCCCTGCACGACCCCGCCTCTCTGAGACACAGAAAAACCTTCAATTGATTGGACATGGCCACGCAGTGGGTTAAACAGCAGTGAAATGCTCCCGCCTCCCCTCTGGCAGATGTCTGTGAGTCTGTGAATGATGCCAGCCATTCGAGCGCCATACACACGAAACACCAGGCCGGACGATCTGTATGACCCAGATTTAGGAAAAAGAAAAAGAAAAATGGCGGTGGGATGAAGTGGGTGAGGGTACAGCTCCTCCTGGGTCATGGTTTTAGTGACTCTCTGCCTGACAGGGCTAATTGACTTCCTCATTTTCCTAACGAGGAGCATGTGAGTCGTACATCGCCAAACACATAACATCATTAGGCAGTGGCTTATAATTGTGTCGAGGGGCCGCTAATTTCACATCGTGGAAATACTCGGTTTAATGAGACACAAGATCAGTAGATCTGTTGAGCAAATATTGTCAAGCTTTGTTAGGCAGAAGACCGTAGGAAAAAAGGCTGATGATGCCGTTATTGTGTGGAACGTGAAATAATTTCGGTAAAGTGCTGGAACTGTCTGAATTTTATTCGTTCGAAGTTTGGTTTTTGCTGTATTTTGCACGGTTTTATTCATGTTTACCGGACTAAATAATTTAGCAGGCGAGAAATTGATGGTGACCCATTATCACAGTACCCTGACTTTGCCTTGAGGTGTTCTTAGATGTCTGGCACGTTTCTTGCTCAGGTTAGAAAACCCAACTCCAATGGCCATACTGCCTAATTATCCATCATGGCCTTTTTTTTTTCTCCACTTCTTTATTTTTTATTTATTTTCTTTCTTCAGCAGAGAACAGAGCCTCATTTCAGCATGTTATTAGCATCCGTGTTGGACTCGATTCATCCTGTCAGTCCAATCATAAAAAAAAGTGAAAAGAAAGAAATGAGGCACACTTGAGCTTTTGCAGCTGCTCTCACGAGCACGGGCTTGGACAAAGGGAACACGGCTGACGAGAAAAAGGAAAAGAAAGGGGGGAAAAAAATAATCTTGCGGTATAGGCTTTAACCATATTCTGGGGCAAGACCTAGTTGTGAGGTGATACGAAGTGACAGGGAAAAGTGTAAATCATTGGGTCGGCTCACACTCACGTTGGCGCACAACAGCTTCTTTGACGCAGTTGTAATTCGGAGAACCTGGTCTCAGTTCCCTCCCGTCCGTCCTGGCCTCCATATCATCCACAACCAACACGCATGTAATTTCCAGCAATTTAGCATCCGCTTTCATGGGGAATGGGGAACTTAGGAAACCTGAGGCCGAGGCGAAACCATATCTGCTTCAGAGGGAGCAGCCGAGGGACAGCGGCGAGTATAAATTCAACCTCTGGCCCCGTGCTGGAGTGTTAGCACTGCTCGCTTTTTGGATCCGTCGCAATTAAAAAGTTTTCTCATGCCTGGAATCAAGCTGTCTGTCATCAGGTCTGGGGGTTTAATTTACAGCACATATGGCTTAATTGTAAATCGCATTCCACAGGGATGTGGAATAAGTTGGAGTGGAATGGTTGGAGCTGCTCTGGATGCACATTTGTATGCTTGGAAATGTTCAGAGGTATGTTGCTGTTGTGTGTGAGAATTTTGCAGGCTAGACTTGTTGCAGCGACAACTTGTGACCCCGATGGCCCTGACCGCCCAGGCCGAAAGTCCCATCTCAGCAGGCGAGGCTTCATCATTAGCAGCAGGATAATTAATTGTCAGGCACACAAAAGGCAAGCCCTGGTCCTTTCAGTCCCCCAGTGGACATTTACTCTCGTGATAGCTTGTAAATCATGTGGCTGTTTGAAGAGGCACATGTACTGTGTTTGTTTTTGTTGTTTTTGAAAGATGTGATTTATGCTAAGAAAGTTTTTTTTGTTGTTTTTTTTTTTGAAAATCTCATAAAGCTTTAAAAGCTATTGCAAGTTATTGCACGTGCGCTCACACGATGCGCAGTAGTCGCTGCTATCTTTCCATGCTGTCTAGGAATACCGAGCGCTTCCCGTTAGCCGCCGAAACAGCTGTCAAGTTAGGACTTGTAATTCTTCTACTCACACACACAAGCACATGCAGGGAGAGTGGGTGAAGCTGCTGAACAGCGAGTCTGTGGCAGGCAGGGGCAGATGGCAGGAGGCAGCAGGCACTTGAGGATGCGCCAGTTACAAGAGCGGTGGGAGTTTGAAGCAGGCAGATGGGGCTTTCATGAGGGGAAACTCCAGCCAGGGCTCCAGGAGCCAGTGTTTTTCGAGGAGCGGACATCGGCCAACTCGCCAAGGCTGGAAGGAAGTGGAAGAAATGGAGCGAGCGAGAGATGAGGAGATGATGAGACGATACGAGGAGATGAAGGGCGGGGTGCCGGTTATGACATACGGCGAGGCGGATCCTCCCTCGTCTCATTAGGCGGCCTCGTTACCTCAGTAGCGGCCACGATCCTCTTCTTTTTCTTCTTCTTTTTTTTCCCTTTTTTTTCCCGCCCCCTCCACTCCTCATCATGCAGTGAAGCGCAAAGCACAGGAATGGACAAGGGCTTATATTTATTGACAAAATAAAAATTTGAGTGTAGGACATTCTCAGTGTTTTATCATTCCAGCATTACCAGATGGCGTCTCCGATTTTCTCCATCACTCGTAGTATTTTGGTTTCTCACCAAAATTATTAATTGCACGAAAGATCGTGTCCCTGTTGGGTTTATCTTCAATTATTATTAATTTTTTTATTTATTCACTAAAGATACAAGAGAAGGGTCTTTTATTTGCGGGATACTGGTTATATTGTTGCTGGTTTCTGTGTGTGTGTGTGTGTGTGTGTGTGTGTGTGTATGAGCAGCTCCTCCTGTGTTAGATGTGCTTGGGTGCAGTGTATTGACGTTTTTGCCGGGCCCATGGGAGGCTGTTGCATGGGGAATCTGGAGCTCACGTTTCAGCCCCCTACACTTTCATCTTCAGCGGGTGGAGAAACCCAGCGAGAGCTGCTTGTGCACAAACAGAATTTGGCGAAGGGGCCTGTCGCTCCATGGGAAGCTTTGTGCATACATCTGTGTGTGTACTTTGTCTTTGTCTACTTTCTCTGTGTGTGTGTTTTTATGATCATCATTCTCTTTATTAAAACTGTATTAAAACAGCACTTCCTTAACTTATTTTTGTAGCACCTCTTCTGTCTTCGCTCACTGGAGGGGGATCTGATTAAGGAAGCTAAATCGTGCCGGCTGAATCACTCGTAGCTGAAGGGAACCCGCTTTGGAGCAGGCTGCTGCAGATGAAAGACAACAGGAACGTGTTGAGAGTCTTTTGAATAGAATTTAGAAAAGGTCTGTAATTGTGTATAAACAAATGTAGTGCAAGCATAAGGAAAACCTAACAAGAACAAAACGTAGGAGCTAAGCCTGGGATGTATTTTTTAAGTTTTGGCAGTCTTTTTTTTTTACCTGTTAAAATTGTTTAAAAAAAAAAAATTTAACTGTTAAAAAATTTTTGGTTGGTTGCAGTAAAAGAGACTTTAAGTAAGCGTCAGTACTAGTGTGATTTGACTATTAAAACACTTGTGGTTTCAGGAGAACCTGATCTGACAGAAATATTATTCGGAAATGATGCACGCTGATTATGAAAAGGAGAAAAACTGATTCATCCATGAATAAACTCATTAGGTATGGACAGATACCAGTTCAGGAGGTAGACAAAGGAGACTTACCGAATTCAAAAGGAGACAAATTTACTGAGAAAGCAACTAATTATTCAAAGGAGACTGATTTAGAAAGCCAAAAAAAAATCGCCAGAAAGAATATACTGTAAACCAATTTAGAAAGGACTCAAACTGATTCAGACTAGAGACAAACTGATTCAGAACGGGGAAACATCAAATTAAAAAGGAGAGAAACTTACTTAGAAAAAAATATTCAGAAAGGATAAACTGATTCAGATTAAAGACAAACTGATTTCGAATTCAGATTGAAGACAAACTGATTCAGAATGGGGACAAACGGGTTCAGAATTCAGATTGAAGACAAAGTGATTCAGAATGGGGACAAACGGGTTCAGAATTCAGATTGAAGACAAACTGATTCAGAATTCAGATTGAAGACAAAGTGATTCAGAATTCCAATTAAAGACAAACTGATTCAGAATTCAGATTGAAGACAAACTGACAAAAAATAAAATAAAAAATGGGGATAAACCGGTTCAGAAAGGACTTTATCCGAATTGCATTATGCGGTTGACAAAATGTCATGTAATTATAACAGCGTAAAAGAAGAGTTTATACAATATTAAGTACAAATAATTAATCCAAGCAACTATTTAATATTGTACTTTGTGATCGAAATACATTTTAAACTTTCTTCCTTTTCCGTTTTTTTTAATGTAATTAGTTAAACCGCTATTTTTAATTTCAGCATCTCATCTTAAAAAAAAAAATAATAATAATACAGATTTAATCTACTGTATTAAGCAGTGAAACTAATATAAACCTGTACAAACATTCAGTGATATTTGATGAGCTGTGGACTTAGACAGGCAGTGTACTGTACTTCAGCAGATGTGTTGGTGTTTTAAATTTGGCAGCCAAGAGATTAAAAAATTTTTTTTAAACACTGCGTGTCTCAGCGTGAGTTTGGAACGATTCGACTGCGATGTTGAGTTCAGATGGTGCGTTAAAGCGATGCTGCTCAGATGCTCGTGCGGGTGGCTAAGAAACAGGAAGCAGATTTGTGCGCCAGTGGCCGTTCTGTTGCGCGAATGTGCCACTGCAAGCGAGCAGCCTGGTAACGCCATACCGGCTCGAGCTTCCAGCAGAATCTGGGCTCATGTCTCACTGGCAGAGGTTAGGTTAGCTTTGGCACCGTGCGCATGGATTATGTGCACAACTTGCAGAAATGCGGTTTGAAAAATGTATTAATTCTGTGTGTGAATACGCGTCTGTGAAAGGCTGTTTGTGCGGGACAAGAAAAAAAAAAGACATGTAGATCCTGTTTCCTCATTTATTTGCATTCAGTGACATGAAAGGAAGATAAAGTACACAGTAAAAATTTAGCAGAAACAGTCGAAACTCTCATCGATATCCGTTTCACTCGTATGGAATTCATTTAGTTTTAAAGATGAGGAATGTGAAGGGTTTTCCAGCTAACGCCAGTTCCCATGCTATGTTTCGATGAGAAGTTGCTCACTCTGTGGACTTGCCGACCTACAAGGTTTAAAATATTTAACACGATAAACACTGATTTAGACTTTTGATGTTATGTATCACAAGGTTTACTGTAGAATCAAAATGCAGGCAAAACTTAAAATGCAAAAAATGCGTTTGATTATTTTTAAACTATTTGATTACAGTGGTGTGAAAAACTATTTGCCCCCTCCTGATTTCTTATTCTTTTGCATGTTTGTCACACAAAATGTTTCTGA
>JAOTQY010000003.1:21219538-21234189 GCA_026413445.1 Dolichallabes microphthalmus
GCCCAGGACTACACGGGAGGAGCTTGTGAATGATCTCAAGGCAGTTGGGAGCACAGTCACCAAACAAACCATTGGTAGCACAATACGCCTGCATGGATTGAAATCCTTCAGCGCAGCAAGGCTTCCCCTCCTCATGTACAGACCCGTCTGAGGTTTGCCAATGAACAGAGAAAGATTGGGATAAACTGCTGCGGTCAGATGAGACCAAAATTGAGCTCTTTCTCATCAACTCGACTGGCTGTTTTCGGGGGGAAGAAAAATGCTGACTATGACACTAAGAGCACCACAGTCCCTACAGTCAAGCACGGAGGTGGAAACATTACAGTATGCTTTGGGGCTGTTTCTCTGCTAAAGGTACAGATTGACTTTGCTGCACTGAGGGGCCAATGGATGAGGCCATACGTTGTAAAATTTTGGATGGTCATGAAAATAAAGAAAACACATTGACAGATAGTTGAGAAGGTGTGTCCAAACTTTTGGCCCGTACTGTATATACACTTTTTGTATATTGTTTCAAAACAGATTCGTGTAAACCCAGTTAATCAAGAGACACTTTAATAACTTTAATGTCTATGTACAATGCATGCTAGACCGAGCGAGAGTAAGAGAGAGAGAGATCACATCGGGTTTTTGCATGATCCAATACAACGCCACCATAAAACTTTGATTATCCTATCATGTGCATTTCAAACGCCAGCTAGCTGCGAAGCAAAAACTGACCAAAACTATGCACGCGCAGTGCATACAGGATTACGGCTGCCGCGCCCTTTTTACACCCCTCCGCTCTAACGAAACAGCGGCGACTTCTTATCCTTCACAGAAAGCAGATTATGTAGTTTGAGTACCCTAAAATTCGCACTCATTCAGTTTCAACTGGAAGTGAGCAGACTGAAAAATAAAATGTAATTAAGCACGGGAGTGCATCTGCACAATAAGGAGGGTAATCTATTAGCCCAGTGTGACTGAGACACACACTACTGCTGAGTGTGCCAGTGCATGAGCTACCAAGCTAATTATCGCAGACCTTCCGAAACCATGCGCTTGGAATAAAACCCAGAATCATGATGATGCACAGGGGGAAAAAAATGAAATGCAATTCTTTAATCTTTAAAAAAATTCCTTTTTTTGTCCCTTGAGGTTTTTTTTATTATTATTTGTTTGTTTTCTACATTTCTTTTTTCTCTTTTCTCACAAGCGAGCGCTGAGCATTCACTAGGGGTTAAGTTTGTGTAAATGCACCGATAGGAAAATTGCTCAAGCCGAGTTGGAATAACAGGCTTAGATTGCGCAGAGGTGCCGAAGAGCGGGTCGGCGTCTGCATGACATGAAGAACAATAAACACGATCCACATGGGAAGAGGCGGACGGCAGTCGAAGACCAAGCTGTTGCGCTTGGAAATGGTTTCCAGACCAGATCCTGCAAGCACAAAGGGCCATTCTGAAACATGTGCGCGCGCACACACACACACACACACACACACACACACGCCGTCTCCGTGATTGTTCGAGTCAGTCTATTATAAACACCAGCACAGCTCTGTCATGTGTTGCCGCAGACCTCTGTGACTAAACTGACCCGAGCGCAGACCCCCTCGCCCCATCAAACGCTGTCACGAAAAAATCCAAACACTGACACACCAAAGCACTGCGGACCCCGGGATCTGCGTTGTTTGCCTTCGATGAGATTTTAAACATAACAGCGCGTAGCTAAAATTAGTCCTGATGTGTGAAAAGATTGTGTTATTAGCCTGCTGTGTTTGCGCTTCACAAACTTGTCTGGGCCATCGGTTAATTGTTGGATAAATTCCGAGGTTTTGTTTGCTTTGGTTGTGAGTCAACAAAAAAAAAACAAAAAAGATAAAACGGGGAACGTCTCAGCTGCCGTAACGTACAGCGAACGCAGCATGATATAAACAGATTCGCACTCCTGCGTCAACCGGCGGTGCTCGTCAAATTTCTGTTCTATAGTGTTTGCGCCGGGAGGGAATCCAGACTGCAAGGATGATGAATGGAAGATCCCAGAGTGCAGCGCACACCAGAGAGGATGTGAATATTTGCCTTGTTGCACTCCAGTACCTCTCTCTCTCATTTTCTCTCACTTGCTCTCTTTGCTCTGTAATTTGTTGCAAAGCCTGTGGCATGGACTAACAAACAGCTGGAGCGAATTTTACCGAGGACAGGCTAGGTGGTCACACAAATGAACTCTTCCTCACTTCACATTCCTATCTGGGAATCGCTCCAGCTGCTTCACGTGTTCCTCTGCAGAATGGAGATGTTTGTCAGACCGTTCCAGCACATTGCATTTGTTCCTGAAGTGTGCCGCCTTATCGTAGGCCAGCAGCTACAAATGCTTTTATATGACTTAACCAGAACACAGTCTTCTCGGACTTGATTTTATGACCCCTAATGGCTTTAATGACTTTTTGGCTCCTTGATTGAAAACATCAAATGGCGTAATAAATTGTTGTTTCTTTCTTATCAGATCCACTTGTTTGGTTCTTGACCTCTTGCAGTGCAGATGCTTCCTGCTCGAGACTTTGAAAGCGGGGCCCCGTTACAGGCGAACGTTTACCAAAGGAAGTCATAAAGCCGAGAAGAGACCTAGCACATTGCAGGCTCTGGCGCGTCTGATGCATCGGTAAATCAGGCCACGTCAGACCCCAGGGAGAATGGCCCTGGTTGAAAAGTTCACAGCGAGGATCTCCATTCTTCTTTTAAACACGCTGAATGCAAACAGTTTTACATGATGAATTCAAGTCCGATGGGTATTCGGGAACCGAATGGTGCACCAACCTCTTGAGGAAACTTCAAAGTCGGCACTGTGAGTTTAGTTCGAAAGTCTAATTGATCAATCACCGCCATGTGTTCCTGGTTGCCAGAAGAGTAGGCAGTTGAGAGTTTGCAGGAGTTGGATTTTAGAGATTCAGAAATCTGTCTGTGACATTTTTTCTTTTTTTTAAATAATCACATTTTCTCACAATTTGGTCGTTTGCCCGTCCCCCAGAGCTTGGCGAAGTACATGAATCCTGTTCCTTTAGTGAAATTAGAGACTCCCTAGGGAAAATATTACTCAAGTAAATGTCCACCATTAATTTTCAACATAACTGCAAATTACTCACATTCAAATTTACTTATGTATCAAAAATAAATGTCTTTTATTATCTCACGGTAGCCTTTTTCCTAATAAAACTCTCTCTCTCTCTCGCTTTCTTCCCTTTCCGATTGAGAATGTGCCGTTTTCGTCACTGTATGCAGATTTCAAACACCTGTTATTAGCATTATTACTGTAGGTGCGTCTCGAATCAAAGGGAACTCAATGCGATTACACGTAATAGTCTTAATAGCAAGTGGTGAAATTCTTGCTTTAGATACTACACACCACTGCAGGTATGTACTGTACTGCAAAGTCATGCTTGGCTGGAGTTAAATAGGAGAACAGACTTCTGTACTGTAGTATGTAGTGGAATAAAAGTAAAAAGTATCCTCTGATAAAACTAATCACGTAACGGACAGGTACGATGAATATGTGCTTGAGCGGAGTCTGCCCTCCCGAGGTCTCGAGACATCTTCCAAGCAGTGAAGATGAAGGTTGCTTACCTGAAACTCTTTTGGAAATCTACTTCTTGCACATTTATGACCTCACAAACGCAGTGATTGACTAGTGTCACCGTGAGAGAGTAAGCCCATCCCTCACATCCAGAGGTCACAGCCAATTTACCTTCCTTCCTTGGCGCACAGCTCTGGATGATTACTTTCCACATCCAGCATGTCATCTTCTTTAAATCATCACCCAATATGACAGGTTTTATCTCATGCTATCTCGTCGTTGTTGTTGTTGTTGTTGTTGTTGATTTTTCTTTCTCATCTCAGTCTCCCTGAAAGACGGAGCATTGGGGTTGCTGGTAGTGTAGCTATCGATTGCTGTTTGGGGAAGCTGATACCCAGAAGATGGGAAGTAAACATCATATAAGTGGGTGTTTGTGTCCTAATGGCTGAGAATTGAGGAAATTGATTGGAGAAACCGATCCTGAATTCCGAATAAGAGGACCATCGAGGGTGACGAGTTTACCGAATACAGCTGGTGAAGCCGTGCGCGACAGCTCTTTCTTAATGCGCCGAGCTCTTTCTTATTGATATTTTCATCTGTCATACCGCTCTCCTTCCCTCTCAGCTCCTCCTCCGTCAACCAGGCATCATTCGCAAGGTCGTTATTTCCTCTTTTTTCCCTTTTTACATCTCGATCAGAAGGAATCGCTCAGACTTTGTGAACGTCAGCGCGTTTGGCAGCCTTCAGTTCCTTTATTGCCAGGAGAAGGCTCTGCTATTGATTTATTCAGACATAATGCGTATTAGGAATCCAAGAGACAAATGTTAAACACTCAGAACTTGCCATGATGATATGTGTTACTGTAGCTATTAGTGCACTAGCAACATATGGTTATCGTGGCAAGACGATTACATTTTTACCACGGCGTTACATCAAGCAGATCTTCCAGAACGTTCCAGAAAGTTTTCTTTTTTAGTTTAGTGTTGTTTTATTCCATATCCGTAGTCACGCTCTAAACCAAGCACGGTCGCATAAAAAGGAAAGACTGAGAGGATAAACGAAAGACCAGAGTATCACCCTTGCTCTAGTGCTTACAGAAATATTCTTTTGAACACGCTGGCTAAAGTAGTAGCATGAGCTCTCTGCAGAAGTGATTTAAAGTGTTCTGCCGGACATTAGAGACAGGTTCTTATATTTTATTTAGACGTACTTTTTTTTTCTTTTCTTTTTTTCCCCTATTTCCCTCCACCCCGATGCCAGTGCACTGGATGTGTGGGTTTCAAGAGTGCCAGAAATGGAGGAGGGGAAAAAAGTGACATGTTGAAGGCAATAAGTGGGGGGGGGGAGGGATGGAGAAATAAAAAGAAAAAAAGAAAAAGAAATGCACACTCTGAAAAGGAGAGAAGGATTGATCTCTGTGTAGCAGCGATAAGGGAGAGAAATGTTTAAAGAAGGCAGCAGGAGTTTGGCCCTCTACAGCCCTCCGACAGTAATTCCACACCCAGATTACTGGTCATTCGATACCAAGCCTTTCTCCAAGCCCCCACCCAGATAGTAATTGAGTGATGGCCCACACTTACCACTTTCATCTGGTCCTCATGTGCCGGCCAAATGATGGCGATTAATTCAAATCTCCTTGTCAGAACACAGACGCAGCTCAACTTTGATGAGATCATATCTCCGGGGTAATACGCATCTCACAGGACCTTGGAGAACATACGCTTGGGTCACTCCTGGACCCAAATTAAGACGATTATACATGGTTGGTTGCATTAGGGCCATTTCTGGCTCCCTTCAATGCGACTGGTTACATCAGGGGCACTTTCGGCACACGGTTTACTTTCCATTGCCGTAAATGACCCTTATATTCCCAAACCTGTTCCTGGTTTTTGCTTGAAGTCATCTGTTGTCCAGGCAGTCATCACACTCTTTATGCTTCTTTACAACCTCCCCCGTCCCCCCTCCGCCCTCCATCTTTACTCCCCCTCGTGCCCTCTGCCTCTTTCAGTGTGCTGTTCTTATAAACAAAGAGTTAATCCTATAGCATTAAGAGTGGGCTGGTCTCTACTGTGGCACCGTTGTTTTTATAGGATTCGGATTCACGCTTTCAACCCGACAAAATAACCATTCAGAGTGATTCAAGGGGTTTCGTCTGTCGGTGTGTGTGTCACTTGTGTATTTTCTACATTCTCGGTATTTCGTTGTCAGTGGAAATACGCAGCGTTTTTGCCTACCTTATTAAGTCCAATTTGATATTTGATTTTTGTTAGTGGAGCATGACTGCAGTCCTTCCTGACAGGCTGTTTCCGATCCTCCTAGGCTAAAGGCATCAAGTCTGTCAGCTGTGTTGTTAACAAGCTATTTGAGATCCCTCCATTGGGGCTGTCACGTCTCATTCACATAAAGCTCTCGAGGCAGACGAGATAAGAATACTTCCTCCAAAGAGAACTTGACTTATCACTTTTTCCCAACTGCAAAATGGTGTTAAAATGTAATACAAACCAAAGACCAAGAACAGTGTCATGATATACGTAGGCTAGATCTAAATCTATACATGGTGTCATTTAAGCTGCAGTTCCAGCGAACCCTGAGCAGTTCTTTTAGCCGGCTCATGGCACCATGCAGGTGCTCAATTTGTCTCTAAATCGGCCTGGCCAGCAAACTCATTTCAGCACAGGCAGCCATGAGCCGGACCTCGCGAAAGCACTTAATGAAGCCGCTCTCACTCTGTGAACCCCTGTCAATCTTTGCCTTGTCCCATGCTGCTTAGTCATGCCAGTCAGTCTTCTCTTCAGCAGGACTGGCCCCCATTATCCAATCGCAGGGTGCACTGAGAATATCTCCCACAGAAGTGACACATGCCATCATCTATTTTCGCTTGCATGATGAGATCGTTTTGTCGTTCCTCAAAGTCTGCTTCAGGTGTTAAAGCGGGGAAATGGATCTGTGACCGCCGGAACCTGTCCTCCGTGTCCTTTTGTTTGTATAGCCATTACGTACAGTACTCTCCACAGAGACATGAATTGTGTTTTGTTTTGTTTTCCAGATTCGTACATGGTGAGTACACAGTAGAGGTCGCCATCAATGACTACCTGGACATCTACTGTCCGCACTACGAGATGCCAATCCAGACCGAGCGCATGGAGCGCTACATCCTCTACATGGTTAGCTACGACAGTTATATCACCTGCAACCACCTCATCAGAGGCTTCAAGCGCTGGGAGTGCAATCGGCCACTGAGCCCCAGCGGGCCCCTCAAATTCTCCGAGAAGTTCCAACTCTTTACACCCTTCTCGCTGGGCTTCGAGTTCCGCCCGGGACACGAGTACTACTACATATGTGAGTAGCTCATGGCATCTTAACACTGAAAGCCCCAGACCAGGTGTTGCCATTGCTCCAGGGGCTAATCATCCGCTCTCGGATTACAGGAACCAGGGTCCAGGGGGCAGAAGAGAAGGATCTGCTGTGTGCACAGGTTTCATAATGTAATATGGCCTTCAGAGTGAAGTGTAATCAGTAACATGTGCCACAGTAATCCATATATGTATCTGTTATTATGACAGATCTCGTGGGCAGCTGTCTGGAATAATAAATGTTAAAGAGAAATAATACAGTACGATCTTTTACTGACGACCCGAAGCGTTAAACAGACTTGTTGGGGTGTGGGCCGTTCCAGGAATTACGAAGCTGCTTTCAGTGTATATTTTTGTTATGTTTGTCTGATCCTGTCTTCATGAAGGACAGTTTAAATTATGGGCCACACAGAAAGTGGGAGTTTTATTTAATAGGCTTCGCTCAATAGTTTTATTCGGGTTGCATGCCACCGTCCTCTCCTGCCGAACCATTTAATATCCCTGAACAGTTGTTTGCATTGCTATCTCCATCCTCGGCAGTCTTCACCTTCACTCACATTGACACGTGAGACATTTACGCTGTGCCTACTACGGCGGATCGCGTTTATTCGAAACGTGACATAAATCAAGGTGAGCTCGGGGGCAGAGAGTTCATCTCCACCCTCTGGACCTCCCTTGCTCAGATTTCGCCTGACCCTCCTTTTCCATTTTGCTCTGCTTCAAAGCTCTCCTCTTGATGAAAATGTCAATTTGTCAAACACCACATACGCCATTAGCTCAGCACTTAGCCCGCACACAGGGCTAGATGGGTGCAAACCAGTTACGGACCCCATCAAGCGGAACGCTCTCCAAATTATGCTGATTGGCCAAATCATATTTAGCTGTCGGGGAGGTTCCTGATGGGAGTAATTGTGTCTCCGGCAGCCTCGAGTCTACAGTCATTACCATTTTTTGGACAGGAACAGCTAAAAGCCATTAACCTGAGGGGTATGGGGCACCGGACACCGCTCACTGTTGATTCTTCGTCCTCCAGATGCTCTGTGCTCAGCGTGCCAAGGTCACAGCGGGTACGCCCCTCTGCCTGCTCCATCCTCAACCTGCAATCTCTTAGGGCTTGTGAGGGGGGGAGAATTTGCCAGGGTGAATCTGTCCCAGTTTTGCTAATGGCCCAGGCGAAAGGTGTCCTTTGGCCTGATAAAAAGGGCTCCCGCTGGGCCTAGGCAAAAGCGAAATGCTTAGGGCAGCATGCCCGATGCATTAATGAGGCGATTTCGACTTCTTTTTTTGTTTTGTTTTG
Organism: Dolichallabes microphthalmus; assembly: GCA_026413445.1. Classification (NCBI taxonomy): domain Eukaryota; kingdom Metazoa; phylum Chordata; class Actinopteri; order Siluriformes; family Clariidae; genus Dolichallabes; species Dolichallabes microphthalmus. The sequence continues at coordinate 21,227,735 of JAOTQY010000003.1, forward strand.
TTTTCTCTCCCTTTTGCCCATTCACTTTTTATTGTTCCAGAGGATTTGAGAGAAAAGTGAAGTGTGCAAAGAAAGTTGGCATTTCATCTTAAATAAATACAGCTCATTAACCAGATTGATACTGTTCTGCTTTCTTTTTGTCGACGCTTGTCCTGTGTATCTAGAGAGCCACCGATGGGCCGGCGACAGAGGTGATACACAACTTACGGCTCGGCAGCGAAAATAGCGCATTATGTGTCACGACACTTGATCCTAAAAGCGCCGCTGTACAAATGGCTCATTTGAGGACTAAAAGCACATTTATTATCATCGCTAGCCATGCGGTCATTGGTGAAAGCTCGCTGCCGTCTGTTGTCCTTAATAACCAGAAAGCTGGAAATGCACATCTTTTAATGGTCCGCTGTGTGCAGATGGGAAAAGCCATTGACGTGTCCATTGTGGCCATGCCGAAACCGGCCACTCGAGAAATCACTTTACAAAACATTCGATACTGTACATTAAATACACTCCTTACTGTATATAGTATATGGTACAGTAGGACAGTAGCCCAGGCCTAGTTCTACCTCAAGCTGACAAAACTGTCTCACTTCTCCATATATCCCTGCTTATTATCTTCCCCATGATAGAAAGCTATTTTGACTGGGGGAAAAAGCAGTGGGTTTTGCACAAATTGTCCACCCCCTCAACCAGCAGGGCGTCACAGAACTTATTCCCCTCCGCGGGATGTTGTCAGTCCTGGAAAGCAGGGAGGCGGGAGATGGAGAGGGTGAACAACAAAGGAAGAAAGACAGAGGGTTCAAAGTTTTTTGGGGGGATTCAGGCGCAGGGAATTCTTCTGCGTGTCCTGAGCCTGTTTTAATGCCCTCCGCCTGCCGCTCAGGGCCGCGACGTGGCTTTGTGTGCCCTTTGTCCCAGACAGCAGCCAGGGCAGGGAAGCACTTATGCTGGCTATTCAGCGCGCTCTTCTCCCGCTTTCCCCCCTCGAAGAAGTGTTTGGCTACTACCAATATTGTAGCTGTCACGGCCCCTGGGGTTACGGGGTGAAAAGGGCTGCCTGAGCGGAATAGGGAGTAGGTGAAAGAAGGCTTAACTTGGTTATCCTTCAACAAAAGAGCTTGTCTATCACCCCAGGACTTGCACCCGGCCTAAGTGTCTGAGTGGGCGAACGGTTACTGTGGCAGTCTGACGCAGTGCTACACACACTCGCACAGACACGCAGTCACAGACGCATAACACCCCTCTTATAATTATGCATCGCCCATATTTCCATATTTAGAAAAAAAAATGGAGAAAGAAATGCTAATCACTGGGTGTTCCCATCAGCGTCTGGTATGCAAATACTCCGAAAGGGTGTGACAAGATTATAAACAAAAACAAGCCTGAAAAGACTTGAATTATTTCTTAGTAATAAAATTAATTCGTGGTGCCTGTGCCATAGTCATTGTGAGTGTGTGTGTGTGTGTGTGTGTGTGTGTGTGAGATCGTAGTATCCATTCATGTTTAAAAATTTGCATGCACAAATAATCCACTAACTCAAACTATGTATCTCATTTTATAGATATTTAGCGCGCACACACACACACACACACACACACACACACACACACAAATACACAAAAAAACACTATAGCGTCTAAATATTCTGATACTCTCTTATCACGTGTGCTTTGTACGTACATACATACACACACAAACACACACACACACACACTTTTCTGATCCTCTCACTGTGTGTTAAATAATGTATTGCATGTATGTTACTAACCACCTAAGTGTGTGAATGTGTACTTTTTGACACCTAATCCTAAATCTAACCCTATCCTTACCCTTAGCAAAGTGAAAGATTTTCTGTTGTTGTTTTTTAAGAGGTATTGAGCTTTTATATATTTATTAAACTAAACACACCATTTATGTACTCAGGGAGTATATTACTGCTCTTGGCAAAGTTAGCAGTTATTTTTGGCTTTTTGTACATTTTCTACATCATCAGACCATTTCTCAAACACACACATACACCTACACACACCTACACACACACACACACACACACACACACACACACACACACACACACACACACACACAGTCTCAATATCCTTATAAGAAGGTTCAAACTGACATACACCAAAGCCGAGCCCAAACTCCAGTGACCAAAAAACTACAGTTTTATTTGAACTTTTTTTTTTCTTTCGTAAATAGTTTCCTCATGGGGACCAGCCACAGGGTCAAAGCTGTCAGATTCCTGTCTTTGCGAGGACAGAAAGATTGGTGCTCTGTTGGAGAAAGCAGCTCGAGGTTATAAGGTTATAAGATCCAGCACCGAGTCCCGTCAAGCAGCTGTGATCAGCCATCACTCGGTTCTACTCTCATTCTAGATTGTTAGGATTGTTCACTTTTCCATGGTTTAAGTATGTTTAAAATAATTTTCTATTTAAAAGGGGAAAAAAAAGCTTCGCTAGTCCACAACTAGTAATAGTGCCGAGCTTTGCCTTGATTATCATTTTAGATTCCTTCCATCGGGTCACTCGAGAGCACCTGTTGCACAGAATTATTTCTAATGTTGCATTGTGTGAAAGCAGGAAGAAAGGAATTTTTTATGGAATGAAAGCAGTTCCAGGGCATGTTCTATTAATAAAAATGTATAAAAAAAAAAAACTATGGGAAAAGGTCGTCTGCAGGTTGGATCTCAGTATGTGTCTGCGGCTGATGTTGTGCGTAAAGCAGAAATGTGTGTCACAAAGCCATATGGTGCGCGTGTGCGAGACATAAAACTGCGTGTGTGCGCACGACCACATGGGTCGGCAGACAAGCGGCGACGATCTGTTCTTTACACCCGAGGAAAAGATGAATAGCTCGATGCCAGAAACTTCTGAGACGTGATTTTGACCACCGTGCAAGATTTTAGCCTCGGTGGTTCGACTTGTGTAAACATTGTAGTCGACTAAGTATTAATGACTCTGCCGTTCTGTATACTTTCAGTTAAGCATTCTGTATTTTTCATTTTCTGCAGCCTTTTCTGTTTATAACGTCATTTTCAGCTTCAATCAATATCCGTCACTCTGTTTCTCTGCAGCGTCCCCACATCCAAACCTTGCTGGAAAGCCTTGCTTGAAGCTCCGAGTCTATGTCAAGCCTACAAGTAAGTACTGTATATCTACGAATCTACAAGACTTTAATACCCTGTCATTTTTTTCCCCTCCTGTCCATCATTGTTATTTATAACGTGAGACACTCCAGGACAAGTTCCCGGATTCCAGCACCTCGGTCCGTGTCATCCGAGTCCAGTCCGACTTAGAGTTGATTTATAAGCTCAATCCCTGCCTGTTCATATGAAGTATCTCCGTCCGTTCATGCTTTACGGTCCGAGCTCATGGGAGCAGAGTTGTAACTCCACAAATATAATAATGCTCCTCGGGGCAGATTCTGTAGCAAGCTATTTATCTGACAAGCGCCAGATAACGATCAGAAAGCCCCGACCCGTCCACTAATCATTCCACCGAGGGGGTTTCTAACGTCTTTATTATATACAGTTTTCCAGAAGGTGCTCAGTTAGTTTAACCCTGGATGAACACACTACCTAGTGACACACACCGCATGACCTAGGTGTTATGGCTCAGTTTTGACAGTCCAGCTGGGTGACTATTTATATTCACAGCTGAATTATTGTAATTCTGAGAAAGTTATCATTTGAAAAGCGACAAAAATGATTGTATTATTCTGTAAGCTTGATTACTGTTTCGTTTCATACATTTCCTTCTGCCTGTTTCTCATTAAGCAGTCCTATTGATTCATAATTCAAAGGTATACCTCCATAGTGTAGCATATATTTAAGTCTATTATTATAAATGCTTTTTTTGGAACGTGTAGTTTTTTCCCCAATGTGTCCTCTAAGATGAGAAATCTAAGACACTTTCAAGCCGTGTTATTGTAAAACCACATCAGCATGTCTTCACGTTAGCATCTTCAATCAGTTTATGAAGCGCATTGCATGTAGCTAGCTAATGCAAATAAACACTATTTATATTTAAATGACAGCTTTAAGCAGAAATACCATATACATTTAAACATTTGCATGACTCTCATATAGCCTACTGTAGGTGTGACATCTTGCGATTCCTACTTCCTAACCCAAGACGGTTTCAACTCTGATTTCAACCTACAGGTTAATGAATTCGTAACGTTTTACTTTATTCCCGTCTTAGTTCCTGCAACATCATACACACCACACACACACCTCGTGAGAATAAAGTAGCGATGGCGTTTTAAAAAAAAAATTTTTATCTCCTTTTCAAACAAACTCCCAGACTGAACCTCACACAGAGGTCATGACCCCTCAACATCAGCATAGTGCCGTAAAATGCAGCCGTTAAGCCGGGTTTTAATAAACAGTGCTGCGTCGAGATTCCCCCAGTCCTGCACAATATCAGCGCTAAGAAATGGTTCCCGAGTCACAGAAGGGCTTAAGCAGGGCAGCTTTGAAAGGAGCCAGAGTGACAGTGGACTTAGCACCAGCACTACAGGTATTTATACAAGGACGAGAGGAATGCATTATACTCCACTGAGCATCGAGAGGAGTTGGTCAATATTTGCACTAGCATTATTTTAAAAAGGACTCATTTCCTAGAGTTGTGCTTTTAGGGTACGTTATAAATTTAGACGAGAAGCCTTTCGGGGAGCAGCCCATTAGTCTAATGTAATTGTTAGCAAACGGACTCACTCTGAGATCATCAGTTCCAGCGAGGAGTAGAGACAATTACATGCAAATTGAAATGATCTTTTTCTCACACTCCCATTTATCTATTTACGATAATGCTCGCAGTCTCTCCAGCCCGCCGAGTTAATGTACACTGCCCTTCAAAACAATTTCGCTTCACAAGCGCTCGGCCTGTCTTTTAAAACGCATGCACAACCAGACAAGTGCTTTCCCTTTGTGAATCGTCAAGGTCCCTTTGAATTGATAAGCCCAAGCGGAGAGTTGAATTTCATACCTTATTCAAAGAGGTGTGTGCGGATTTCGCACTGTCTCGAATTCAATTTCCACACGGCGGCCTATCATCCTGGCGAAAGCGCCGCATTCATATGTGCATATCGGCGATTGAGAAGAAACGTTAGAAGAAGGGTTGCCTGGCGCTAAAGCGTTTTTATTATACGACCCACCTGGCCTTTTTCGCCAGCTCAGCTCCCACCATTACCATAATTCCACACACTAAGCCTGGTACGCCTCTGTTTATTTTCATGCTCTCTGCCAGGGCCCGAGTCCTAATCTTGCCGCATAGGCAGGGGTTAATCTCAGCCCCAGACCTCACTTTAATTCTCCAGGAATGGGGCTGAAATTACAGGTCCAGTTTGGGGGGTGGGGGGAAAAAAGGGGGAACCTAGGGAAATGAGAAGAATGGCGAATTTGTTAGTATTCGACACGTTGAACCGGTAAACATGTGAACCTGTAAAAACACGTGAACCTGTTAAAGATACATCAGGAATAATGGAATCCTGTGTGCATGAAAAGCTTACGTTGATTAGTCCAGTATATTATAAGTATATTCAGACAGTAATCCTCGCATTAGGGATCTTTATTAATCACTAACTACATCATGTACTGTATATCTTGTACTGTAGTTCGGATTGCATTAACAAAAAGCGATCAGGTGATGTTTTGTGCGGAAAATAATTGCCTTAAATTGCCGCTTTGTAATTGTAGTAGCTGTGTAATTTGTACTAAGTGGAATGTAAACAATAATTTTCTTCCGCGCAAATTAACGGACCCCGAGGCATTAATAAACAATGAATTAAGTCAATAAGACAGGAGTTACAACGCGCTTCGGTTAGTAGCAAGCCAACGTTTTAATTACGCCCCGTTATATCCATAGCGCTGCATGTGTTTTTAGTCTGGTATTCAGTACTTGAGCTTTTCTTCAGGCACGTGTGCCACCAGAACACAGAACCCTGGATCTGACAGCCCTCACATGCATGTACGATATGTTTGATGCTCTTTGATGCTATCTGCATAGGGAGACGTGACAGCGAAATCGCTGCACTCATCTTTCCCACTTAATCTAGGTCAGCCAAGACAAGAGCATTTTGTCAATAAAGTGTCACTTCCATTGAGACTGGCTTTCAATCCTCAAGTGTTGTATTTTGGGGAGTGAGAGAAAGAGAGAGAGAGAGAAAAATGTTACTTCCGCAGCTGTGCTAGAAACCTTTGACTCACACACATCCTTGTCTCATTTTCTCACTGGTTTATTTTTTATCTTCCTCCCTCTCTCGCTCTCTCTCTCTCTCTCTCTCTCTCTCCTACAGATGACTCAGTGTACGAGTCGCCGGAGCCGTTTCTGACAGATGACACCAACGGCGGTCACTTCCTGTCCCCATGTCTCTTTCTGTTGTTGCTTGAGCTCCTCGTGCTCTTCAGCTCCTCCTAGCACTCTTGAGTCTTCACGGCAGTGCACATGCACACA
>JAOTQY010000003.1:21786456-21797040 GCA_026413445.1 Dolichallabes microphthalmus
AAAAGGTATGCTTTAAACACATTTGTTTTTCATTTTAAATAGTTATTGCTATTTGGGCCAGTTGGTGTCGCCAAAACATATACGCTTCTAAAAGAGTGCGTACGCACGGTCAAGAGCATCCTTACGGTGCGCACTTATTTACGGCAAGTTTATTTTTTTATAAATCCCGATATGTGCGTGAAAAAATGCGTACGCATATTTCTATGCCGATTTTGGGCGTACGCAACGTTTATACATCAGGCCCCAGGGCTGAAAAGGAGTCCCACTCCGGCCCTGAATCTAACTAATTAGATTTAATAAAAAGAACAATATACTTCTACAATTCTATGACATTGTTTTTAATTGAAGAAAATGTTCCTCTTGGTAATATCTCTCGCATTGTTTATATAATTATAACTATTCTCTCGTGTCTTTTCCCTTTATTTTGTAAAAAAAAAAAAAAAAAAAACGACTATACGATGGAGGCGTTACCTTCCTGTCTTGTGGGTGTGGCTTTAAAAACGTTTAAACCAACTCTAAAAGATATGATTGGCTGTGTTTTTGTTTACCCTCTCGTGATTGGACCAGCCACAGCCGTGTGTTATATGATTGGCTAACGACGCCATCCTCGAATTCGAAAAGCGTCTAACTGCCGAAGTAGCGTGCGGTTTGGTACACAGAGGTGGATTTTAATACCAGAGTTTGATGTGATCGCTGCGTCTTGCTATGGTTATTTTAGAGAAATAAATATTTAGAAGAGAACATGTCTGATACACTGCCGCGAGCGGGTTTTTTGGACATCAGTCCAACACATAATCCGCCTCTTCGTACACACGGACACGGAAAGGAAAACGACAGACCGATTCCTGTTCTGAGCTTGGTCCATTTCTCCAGGTCTCCTTTCGTGAGTTTTGGGACGGTGAAGTTGGGATCATCCAGATCTCTACCTCTGTGTGTGGAAAACCCAAACGAGGATGTAGTGACAGTGGCCGTGGACAGCATCCCGTCTTCAAGGGGCTTCTCAGTGGATCAGACAACCTTCACTATAGGGGTGAGTAGAACTTGATGGCTACTTGGATAAAATGCAGTTTAGTTCCACTGCTGTAAATTTTGCATGCATTGTATGTGTGCTGGAATTCTTTGTGTTATGAGTCTGGCCTCAGCTGTCTGAAGTCCTACACACATAGTGTTGGACCACTGAGCTTGAGAAAGGGTTCATTTATCTTAGAAAGTTCACCTGCTGGCATGTTTTTGTTAGAACTCAGGCAGTGCCATCTTTGAATACCTATCTTTAAAAGATTCAAGAGTCTAGGAGTCATGGCTTCCATCAAAATTCATATTTATGTGTGGAAAACAGTAGTTTAGTCTTCTATTGTGAACCATGTATAATCCAGTACACAGTCAAACGAAACAAAGTTCTTCCAGGGCCAAGCAAAACTAGCTAGGAACAATACACAAAAAGACAACATATAGTGCACATGCAGATGTGCAACCAAGAGGAACTACATGCCACAATGCAGTAGTCTGTGATCGTGAGTTGAGGTAGTGCAAATAAATGTTGTCCATGAGATAACAGATGAAAAAAAAAAGTTTAGCAGTAAAGAAAAAGTTCTTGTGCAAATAAAAGCTAATAAAAATTGTGCAAGAAAAAAGAAAGAAAGCAATTGCCAGTTGGTGTGTGAAATCGCTAGAGGTGTTTTTGTGTTTCAGTTCAGTACTGTTTTATTGAGGAGTCTGAAGGCTTATGGGAATAAACTGCTGCACAGGCTGGATGAGAGGGCCCGAATGCTTCGGTACATTTTTGCAAATGAAAAGTGTGTGTGAGGATGTCCATGATCAGTCACAATGCTCGTGTAGCTTTGTGGATGCAGCATGTGGCCTGGATGTCCGTGATCGAGGGAAGAGAAAGACTCTGGTCTTGCCAAATTCCCAAACCAGACAGTGATGCAGCTGCTCAGGATGATCTCAAGAAGTCGGTCTATAGTAAATTACGAGAATTAGTGTTAGCTGGGCATTCCACAGCCTTCTTAGGAAGAAAAGGTGCTGCTGGGCTTTCTTATTTTCCCAACCTTCATGCCATGTTAAATTTCATGATTTAGGCCAAATTGTTATTGTTTTTTCAGCTGCTTCCGTCGATAGGTCGCCACAGTGGACCATCCGATCAGCACACACCTTTACACAGGTTTTACGCTGGATGCCCTACCTGGCACAACCCTCCCATTTGCTTTAGAACTATGCAAAAAGAATAACAATAATAATAATAAAAAAAAAAAAAAAGAAATCTCTTTATCTAATAGTTTAGTATTCACATTCATACAATATCATGATTAGTGAAACATTTAAAGTGTGATTATACATGAAGAATTGATCTAGAGAAACCCTGACACTTTCTAAAAACTTGTGTTAATAACAAAACATAACTTGTTTTTTTTAATCTGACTCATTAACAGTATTTCCATTTCCAAACATCAAATAAATACCAACCATGTTCGGGAATCATTGTTTAAATTCTTGTAGTGATAAAAACAATAATCAATATTGTATATTTATAGAGTGTTAGAAAACAAACCTATTCAGATTTTTTCATTATTTTTTTATAATTATAATTTGTTATATGCGTGCAATTATTTTATAGTTTCATTTTGTGTGTCCTGGATCTCTAATGAGTTATTATAGTCAATCTAAATGACATGTTTTAACAAAATATGAATCATCACCATGCATCACCTACAATGTCTTTCTAACATGAATTAATTTTAGCATTTTAAGATCTTGATTAGTTTCTTTGTTTGCTCGCTAATTCTTAAAGGATTTATTTCTATGTACAGCCTGAAGATAGAGTGATCATCAACGTAACATGGACACCTGCTGAAGAAGGTGGTGTGAGAGAACTCCTTAGATTTATTGCAAATGGAATTGTCAAGCATCAAGCAGTTTTGCTTGGAAAAGCAGAAGGTGCAAAAAGTAAAAAGGTAAAAACAATTATAATAATTTATTGTGGATTATGGAAAAATTGTCTTGATAATTCATTGTGTTCATCTGAATTAAGATGTGTTGCAACATACAAAATTACTAACTTTTTCCTGTTTTTATAGAAAAGCTTATGGGATTCCATCAAATCCAAGAAAATCCCTTCCCACGGTGGAAAAGTGGCCTCGATCCCTATCAAAGCAGCCAACAAGACGTACCATGTATCTCGGCAGCCACAATATAAAAGGAACAGAGGCTCAAACCCACTAACACCAGTAAACCAGGAAAGGACTTCCCAAAGGATCGTTAGCAGTAAGGAGAAAAACTGTCAGTCAGTGTATCCTGAGATCCCCAAAGTTCTACCCAAGGCTATCTATGATGACTTGGATAGCATGTCTTCTCAGAACAAGTCTCCGGTTGTTCTGCTAGTGCCAGCAGATAGATTTCTTGATGCTATGGATAAGGAAAATATCTCATCTGTCCCCATGCATAAGGTTGAATACAAGGAAAGAGTGCTGAATAAGACACTGTCACCTATTGGTACACCAGAGAGGTTTTCCAAACCGTTGATGCCCCGCTTTCAAAGTCCTCTACCAGTCATTTGTACACCAAATAAGGATCCAAAATTGAGTTTAACCAAACACAATTTGTCAGTTAAGGATGCGTTGGCTGTCATTAATTCTGACCTGTCCTACCCAGTGAGCCCCCCAAATGCCTGCTCTAGTTTGAATCTAGCTGATTCTTTAGAGTGCGATGATGTAAACGAGGATGATAAACCTGAAACAGCCATAAATGTTTTGAGAAACATCTCCCCTCAGATTGACATTGTTCAGCCACGGCTAACTTTTTTTGTCAAATCTAACAAAGTGCAAGATGATGAGCCTAAGAGCCCTGCCACTTGTTCTATCTCGGATACCAAGTCTTACAATGAGAAACATGGTGATGAATTGACCCAGGAAGATATTGAGCCCAAGAAGATACATTTTAACTCTGCTACAGTTATCAAAAGCAAAGCAGGACCTCCTCCTGAGCAGAGTCCAAACACGCGCAAAGCAAGAACCTTCAGACGTAAACTTTTGCAAAATGCGCCTTTGATTTCTGCCAGTCCAGAGTCAAGCACCGGCTTACAGGCGGGCATCTCCGTTTTGCCCGTAATAAACACTGATGCGGGTGTTAACTTTCAGTTTAATGTAACGTCACCCCAGGATTCGGAACAAAAGCTTACGCCTCAACATTTAGCTTTTCCAGATCTGATTCAAACCTGTACTCGAGCAGCTTTGCAACCTGTCTTAACCCTTTATGATGAAACTCATTCAAATGGTGCAGCCTCATCTGACGGTCATGCCTCAGATTTGGGCATAGTGCCATCCTGTGTCTCGGAGGACATGTTTCCTGTGCGTAGTCGCGCAACAAATCAGACCAGAAAAAGGAAAAGTGATGAATATTTACGGAATACCTCTGAGTGTTTGCCTAAATTTTTGGAAACCAAACAAAGCTCTGATGCTCCGACACAAGAACACAAAAAGTCCTGCTATGAAAAACAGTTGGGTTCAAGCTGTAAACAAACACAAAGAAAAATAACTGGTGAGTGAGTCCAGAAAAAAAAAATCTAGTAACTTGCACACGAGGCGAGAATAAACTCATCTTCGTCTTTTGAAAATATTGCATTTGTATACATAATATGGGTTTGCATGTTAAATATACATACAAGTTTGCAAATTAAAACTGTCTATCAAATACCTAATCTCAAGCAAAGAAACAATATTAGTTTAATTTTGTGGTGTTGTAGCATCAAGTTCGCGGAGGTCCACAAACGTACCCATACAAAAGCCCAATTCAAAATCAACACAACAAGGTAAATAATATTTTGCCGTTTTTTTTTTTTACTGGTTTAAAGTTTTTTTTTTTGTATTGATTTTATTGTAATTAAGAAATTGTTCTATATAAATGTCGATGCAGGAGGACAGTCTTTGAAGTCATTTGCCTCCTCAAAGAAGAAAACAGCCAAGGTAATAGCGGTGGCACAAACACGACTGAACTTCATAAAGCCAACGCAAACAGGTATTTTATTAAATTTTTTGGGGGTCATTTTTCTTGTTCATCACAAGTCGTTCTAACATTGCACATGCTTATAGATTTATTTGTTTCACAATCTGGCATCATTTTGTAGCATTCTTTATTTATATATATATAATGCAGAATAATATAAAGTGTATCAAATAAAATTTGTGGCTGATCAATAGGTTTCTTTTCATGAACCTAAATATTCCAATAATAATCAGAATTGTATGGGAATGAGAGGCGGGGCTTACACTTCTAATAATCAATTCAGCAGGTAAAAAATTGTCATGTAAACACTTGATCCGGATCTGTTGGGGGGGCGGAGGGATATTCTTTCTGTGCACGTCGTCTGGTCCCACATGAGTGTAACATTATTTGACATGATGAGTTTCCGAGAGGGGAATTTTACTATGTTTGGTAAACTATGTGAGAACAACACTCTCCTACCAGTCTTTGCTTCAGATTTCCATTTTCACTGGGTCTCGGGCTGAGGAAGAGGCACTGGTTAGCTTGTGTTTGATACTTCATAAAGCATTGAACAAATCACAGATGAGACTGAATTCTTATAACCAATCATAAAGCAGAAGGCTGGATTTATCAAAAAAGATGAGAAGTCTAACCTCAAAGAAAAATGTCTTCTTGTTATATTTTCAGCATTTACATGCTTCACAGTGAGCAGAACCACTGTGCACGTGTGTGTGTGGGGGGGGGGTTATACTCTGATCAAATTTGTTGCTCATGTAAACTCATCAGATCAGTGTCCATGTAAACATTTAAGTTGGAATATCTAATCGGGGTGATTTCAATCAGATTGAAGAAATATTGTGTGTAATATAGCTAGTGCTTGAGTTGATAATAAAAAAAAAGAAATAATAATATACGTTTTAATCATAATAACAGAGATACCCCGACATCCACTACCATTTGCTGCCAAGAACATGTTTTACGATGAACGATGGATTGAGAAGCAGGAACGAGGATTCACATGGTGGATGAATTATGTGCTCACTCCTGATGACTTCAAAGTGGCCACTGAAGTCACCAAAGGTTTGGTCTGGGTTTTGATTTGTTTGCCACAAAATGAGTTCTTATAATTGTATGTACCATCTCCGATACTAAGCAGTACCCTAGGAAGAGATTTCTTTTACTATAATATATGATCTTCAACCAAAGTGAAAATGTAAAGAGAAGAAGCTACAGCAATTTCTTAACCCATGAGTAACCTGATCAAACATATGGCTTTAAAACAATATCTTTAACAATGAGGGCACACGGAGTGTGGTGACTATGTCGAGGTGCATTGCTCATGAGACAAACTGCAATGCATTCAGATACAGAACTAATAAGATTAAATGTTGCAGAAAATGAATTCTAATTTCTAGAGCTGTGTGGTTTAAGCAGTTATACACTTTACTCAATCTTTTGTTTTGGCATTAATCAACACTTTTTAGAATTATTTAGGTAAATGTTTTAATGGTGTAAAATCAGCAGAATTCTTAAAAATGCACTGCAGCTTACAAACCGTTTCTGTCTTCCACAAATACCCCTGTATTGCAAGAGCATTACTTCTATTTTGCGTTACCTAATGGGCTGGAGGGTGGTGAGAGTTCAGCAAGAAAAGAACCCATAGTTTTATACGAGACATCACATTTACATAACGGTTATCGGTCAAAACACAGCGCTGATTAAATACTTTTTATGTTCTACGTATAATACAGAAAATGTGTAAGCAAAAGAGGCTACTTCTGAAATGTAACTTTCCTGCTTCAAACTACAATAATTTAAAATGCAAATTATTTACATTTCTTTGAGTATTGATACTATAATTGGTGTAAGCTTCTAAAAACATATGACCTGTAAAAACTGTGGCTCTGCTTTTTGGTAAAAGCTTAAAAAGCAAAAAATCTGTAGTGTCCGTAACCACGTCAAATTCCTGTGTGCAATATCGTACCAATTTTTTTTTAGAATAATGTACTTTTTCCAGTTTCTTTTCATGTAAAGTCTAAATTGGCCACGTTGCATATGAATGACAACTAAGATTAATTTAAGATTTGATTTGAATTATAAAAAAAAAGTTACAGACACTACATAAAGGGACATGACATTGTATTGAGCAGATGTGTTTTCTTTTTTTCTATAAAATAGAAATGTGTATGCATATTTACAAAAAAAAAAAGTATGGATCAGGAGATAAAAGCAATTAGTATTATCAAAAGTATGTTATATGATATTATCTGAAAATTCACTTTTTCACCAAGGTGAGACACTTTTTAGCACAAATACCATGTTTTGGCCATACACAGCATTTTAATATTTCTTAAAACTATTAGTTTTTACTTCAAAACCTGTAAGAAATGAAGCTGCTCGAGACAAATAAGACAATAAACATTAGTGATATCAAATAAAAACTTTTAATCCCCAAAAATTAATCAGATTGACAGTCTACCTATGATTCACAGCTCTAGTAAATGCCTTAAACAGAAATAAAATGCATGTACTTTATTGTACAAAGCTTATTTGGGAGATTATTTCAGTGTATTTAATTTTTCGTTGTAGTGAATGCCTTATCTCTAACTATGGGAAATGACAAGGTCAACATACCCAAAGCTCCAACCAAAGAGGAGATGTCGTTCAGGACCTATACAGCCCGACGGCACTTGAACCGTGTTCGCCGTGCAGCATGCCAGCTGTTCACGTCTGACAAAATGGCGAAGGCTATAAAGCGCCTGGAGGTGGAAGTGGAGGCAAAGAGGTTGCTTATCCGAAAGGATCGACACCTCTGGAAGGATATCGGTGTGTGAAGGGGAAAATCAAGCTTTCCTGTATTGTTTGGAAACATTTGTAATACTTCTTAAAAGTTAGGAATCGTTTACTACATTTTTTTTTTTTGTTCCATTTGTTATTAGGAGAGAGACAGAAAGTTTTGAACTGGCTCCTTTCTTATAATCCACTCTGGCTTCGAATCGGCCTGGAGGTATTTCATTTCCAACATATTGATGGGCTGTAAATTTTTCTTGAAAACCCAGTTATTTGATGCACTCTTATTCTAGACGATCTTTGGAGAACTGATTTCCTTGGAGAGCAACAGTGACATCATGGGCATGGCCATGTTCATTCTCGGACGACTGCTCTGGAATCCAGACATTGCTGCGGAATTCAGACACCCCAAAGTTCCCCACCTGTACAGAGATGGTAACACTCCGTACAACACTGCTTTTTAATACGAGTGTTTTTGGAGCATTTTCCTATTGTCTCAAACTTTTCTTTTTTCATTTAACAGGGCATGAAGAGACACTGTCCCGCTTTACTTTGAAGAAACTGCTGTTACTCGTCTGCTTCCTGGATAAGGCCAAGGAATCGAGGCTGATTGACCATGACCCTTGCTTGTTTTGTATGGATGCTGAATTTAAGGTTTTTCTATTTTTAATAACTTTAATTTTTTTTACTGCAGTTGGTGTAAAACTAGATTAGCTATGTTTAAAAGTGATTTAGTTGTGATGTAAGTATATTAAGTCAAAATAATTAAATCCAAATTCAAAATAACTTGGTAAGTAGTTCGTTCAATTTGATGCCAAATCATTACAGTCTATATACACGATATGAACATTCAGCTAAGAAAATAACATTTGTTACATCTCTAAAAATAAATACATAAACATATTTGAATACCAAATGATGCATTTAATAGTTACATATCATCGTTTATATAAGCTGATTATTATCATCCAGATCATGCAGCCCTAATTATCATTATAGTAAATAATGGCATTTATTTGTGTAAACCAACATGAGATCTAAAACAAAATCTTGAGTCAAAATATTGATGTTGCAATTTGTCAAACTTTTACACCTTCCTGCTTGTGTTAATAGGCACATTTTATTCGTCACATACACAACCATACAAAGTATGATATGCGGTGAGATGATTACACGGCTGTTTGCAAAAGGCCAATATGAAAGAATGTAAAATATAACATTTACAATATATAATAATTTATTTATAAATAATATGTGAAAATGTAAGTATGAACTGTATAAATAACTATAAAGTATTTAGCAGGTGCTATGTACAAACAGAAGCAGTATGGGTGGTTATGGAGTGTGAAATGTAATGATGAGCAGCAGCGGTATTGTCCATCTTTAAAGTGCAATAGTGCAGTATGTGTAAATGGAACAGATTCTGTGCTACCATTGCATGTTTTGCGAATCCTTATGCATGCTTTTAAAATCTTTCTACGCTCATATGTGCATACATTTGATGTGCAAAAGTTGGACTAAAATATTTGCTTTTGTTTTTGCTCTTAGACAAGTAAAGATTTACTGCTAGCATTTTCACGTGACTTCCTCAGTGGGGAGGGAATCCTTCCACGTCACCTTGGCCTTTTGGGTCTTCCAGTGTCCCATGCCCAAACGCCACTGGATGAATTTAACTTTGCTGTGCAGAATCTTGCCACTGATGTAAAATGTGGAATTCGCTTGGTGTACGTTCAATGCCTTTTCTATCTTCCATAGCCAATGCAGTTTTTATAAAAGTGGTCTAAAAATGCTGTAGTTAATTTTAAAGTTATTCAAAGTCACTTTCCAGTAATTTATTTACTTGTTTATTTAAGTTATTTAATCCAAAATTTTTTTTAATGTGTATCAGACGCATTATGGAGGTGCTCACCCAAGACTGGTCCCTGTCGAGTAAGCTGCGAATGCCTGCGATTAGTCGTCTTCAGAAGGTGCATAACGTCGGCGTGGCACTCCAGGTGCTAAAAGAGAAAGGAGTCGACTTAAGAGATGAGCACGGTACTTTGTACATTCTTTAAACTGAAATTTGTTGTATTAGTCAGTCCTGTATCAAATAACATATTTCTAGCAAAAATATAAATAAAAACAAAATTCTGTGCTCAAGTGCATGTTTTAATCTTCCTAGGAGTTGTCATTGATCCCAGAGACATAGTAGACGGCCACCGGGAGAAGACCCTTAACCTCCTGTGGAAAATAATCTTTTCCTTTCAGGTATTAGTTTATGTCATTTTATAATTTGTTAGTATGCTTCCTCTGTCCCTTTTCTTCTTGCTACTGTCCTTGCTTCTTGGACAATATGCAAAAACATAAATAAATAAATGTAAATCTGCTTTGCTTGGCTTTCCACTGACGGGAAAAAGTTTTGAATGACTTCTGGGCGTACGTGCAACTTGCGTGCAACATGAGCTCAAGCCTTAGGTTGGTGCGCTCCTATGCCGAAAATGCTTGCAAAATTTCTTGCAAAATTTCAGTTCTTAAGACCTTCATATACTGAGATGCCACCGTACTTCTATATTGTAAATACTAGAGATGCTCCGATCGGCATTTTTGGGGCCGATTACCGATCACCAAGATCATGATCTGCCGATCACAGAACGGCAGGGGAATGGAAATCTTTTCTCTATAATCTAGCAGAGTTTGCACCATATGAAAAAAGAAAACTGTAGAAATAGGCTACAGTCAAGATCTTGAAGAACCACCAAGGGTTTATTTTAGAAAATGAGAACTTAAGGCTACTGTAGACCATCTTTCCCAAATAAAGCAGAGTAACTTAAAATTATT
>JAOTQY010000003.1:22415630-22426231 GCA_026413445.1 Dolichallabes microphthalmus
GTTAGACAGAGAGTTCTGCTGTACAGAAAGACACACAGACATGGACGTGGACTTCAACCTCAAATAATCATAATAATCATAATATCAACATCACTGATTACATTAAAGATTAGCAGATTATTTTTAGCTTCTCTACAAACTCTTTAACCGTCACCGACGCGAACTAACGCTAGTTATAAAATAAGCCAAATTTATAGAAGTTCATTATGTTTGTAGATGTGCAGAAATTGATCAGTATGCATAATTGTGTAAAGTGATAATTTGTCTTGAGAAACAGTTTGTGCAAATCCAGTGCATACTGTGTGTAAGATTGTCCAGCTGATAAACATAAGGATAAACATATATCCAGTGGCAGTTCACTCGTCATCAGCAGCAAGGAGGTGGACAATAGCCCCGGCCCTGCAGGAGCCTAATGACTGCAGGTATACACCACCTCCCATAACGCTCCTTAGAGCAGCGAACCTGTCTCAGTCTGTTACTGACTGCTCTTTGGTTAAGAAAGCACAGTGTGTGTGTGTGTGTGTGTGTGTGTGTGTGTGTGTGTGTGTGTGTGTGTGTGTGTGTGTCACTGTTAAATATCGTCTGTATTATTTTATTATTATTTTAAGTGTCCTTTGTTTGACTACCGTCTCTAGTGAGGCCGGTCTGATTCCCACAACCGAGCCTTTCCTAAACAGTAGCTTATTAAGCCTATTGGCATCTCACACTCACACACACACCATTGCACCAGCACACTACTGGAACAAGCCTTCTAGCCTTCTGGGATTATTTTGATATATTGTGATTGCAATTTAAACTGTAATATTAATATATATTTTTTTATATTTTAATATTATTTTTAATATTTTTTATTCTAATGTATTTACAAATGCTTTTTTTTTATATATATACAGTATGTATAAGTGCTGGATTAGCACACAAGTTACAGTCAGACTAAAAGATGTTCTTAAAACCAAAATTAATTTGAGACTAAAATATAGACATCAGTGCATTGTAATTTCAAGCATAAAAAATATTACCGAAATATACAGCTGAGTAATTGATGCATGCTGGGTGCGGACAGCTGGAGTAGGGCTGTTTTTATGGGCAATAGTTATAAAAGACTAAATCTAATGACTGTTTAGATTTTATACAGTATTACACCCTGTATAGCTTTAATATCTTTAATAGAAATCTGCTGTAATTGCATGACGTCCTGTGAGTTTAACATTCTGTACTATAACGGTTCTGTATCTAAAATATGATCACAGGTATCACAGTTGTAAACCTTGAACATCAATATTTTAATGTAACGCTCCCTGCAGAAGAGGGTGTGGTGACAGGCGTTGAAGGCTCTCGTCATAGATGGAGAAAATCCATATCCTCCGTCATTTCTTGCTAAATACTATCACACGTCAACATCCTGCCACATTAGTAAGGTCAAGACTCACTTGTCAGTCAATGCCGGTTTCAGTTCCCTGTTCCCTGCTCTATTATATTCTAATAACATCAGCTCTAACTTTGACCCCCTACAGATTTTTGTATGTAACATGTAATAGAATTATACATGCTTTGTTGGGTTACATGCGCTTACATGCTCGAAAATGAGGAAAAGCAGTGAGACGTAGCATGCTGTGGGGAAAACAATGCCAGTAACCCGAGACATGCATATTACTGCTACTATTTTCAAATCTGCTAACATTTATTATATATAAAATATACTGTATAAAAAACATTTGTCAGAACTGTAATACATCCGCAATAATAATAATAATAATAATGAAGAAGAAGAATTATCTACAAAGAACGAAGGAAACCCAAATAATTGAGCAAGTCAAAACAAAAATCTTTCTGGACCAGGACATCAATCTAGCAAAATGGGTCTTCACTAAAATCACAGTGAACTACCCTGTGAGTATAACAGACATTACCAAGCATCATTGTTGGAGAGGTAGAGGATACTCCTGAAGCAACAAAAAAATAAATACATTAGACCCAAACAAGGAGTTTCCCGTAGACATGTCCACATGCATAGCAATCAAATCCCAAGAGCAGCACGAATAGGGATGAATGTGACCCTGACAAGTTTGTCTAAAGCTAAAGACAAGAGCTAGAGGACTGCGAAGGTACACCGGTCAAAGTTAGCATTATTACTACAGTTCTGCACCATGAAGTTCTACAGGTTTCTTGACAAACAGCAGGAAGTCATATTTCAACCCTCTTGTGAAAACATCAATCCAGAAAGACGATGTCATACACAACATTGAGGCAACTTGGATTAGCAATGAGGAAAAAGGCAAACCAAGTAAAACCATAAGCTTGGAGTTAACTTACTCTTGGTTGACCTGGTTGAGGTCATCAAGGGAAGCCAGACTTGATTGCCACTAGCTCAGGCATGCTCCAAAACTTCTGGATCACTTGTTTCAGTGCCCTGCACCAAGATCTACTCAAACCAATGAATAATGTTCTCCAATATCCAAATTTCACCCTTGAATGGATGCCCACCTGCATCACATATTTTCTCTGCAAAAGCAAAGATTGAAAAGACCTCACTGCCAAGGATGCATTGATTTTCTGAAATCAACGCAGGGTCAAAATTATAAATACAACTACCTAGATTATCAATTCAGTTTTGCTGAACCCAAGGCCTCCTAACTTCCTGTTAGTGATGATGATGGATTCCAGCTGTGTCACCAATGCACATAACAATGAGACAGTCCAAGGAGCTCAGTGCAGGTCTGAGAAAGAGGACAGTAGAAGTTAGGAACGTCTCTCAGAACTATTTCTATACAACTGCAGATTTCAAGATTGGTTCATTCAAACCACTATATACACTGTAAGTACAAGTTATTGGAAAGTAGAGCCTCTTTTCCAATTTGTGAAAGAACACTCGTACTGTCTCCCCCAGCTCAAAGAAAATCGGTTCTGATGGAACCCAGCAACCACCAACATACAATGCTGCAATGACCTGGAAGATGCACCACTGTCTCCATTCAGGCCAGTTCTACTTCACCATGGACTGAAAGGATTTCGTCCCAGAAAGAAGCGCCTGCTCTACAATCCAAATCTTCAAGCTAAAATAAAGTTTGCAGCTGAGCACATGGACAAAGAAAATTTCTATTGGAGAAAAAGGTTTGAGCAGATGCGTGTTTGAAGGAGTAAAGATAAAGTTTTTAACCCCAAGAACACTGTAGCAGCTGTTAAGCAAGAAGGTGGTAGCATCATGCTCTGGTGCTGTTGTTCTTCTGCCAGTGGAACTGATTCACTGCATATGGCGTCGTGAAGAAGAACGAGAACACAAGAATTCTCCAGCAGAACCTCAAATAATCAGCGAGATTGTTAAAACCTAGACATTGAGTGTGGTAAGAGAACAATGATCCCAAAACCACAACAATGGATAAAGCTGGGTAACTTTAAGCTTTTGGAGCCCAAACCTTACTGAACGTGTGCGCTAATCATGCTTAAAATTTGGATGTGTTTCCGAAAACCAACACATTTAATTGAACTCTACCAATTCACCTAAAAGAGGGGTTAAAGAGGGGTGAAATATCCAACCATAATTCTGCCACAAGCTTGTCAATCGTATCATGACGAGAAGCATCTGCTATGGTGAAATATTAGGTGTGGTGTGTGTATAATTCTGACTCTGCAATCTGACAGTGGTGTGAATTGACTTCAAAGATATAAGCCATAAGGATCTATTGAGCGAGTCCACCAGAGCGGTACCATCAAGAATGACAAGATAGGCATTAGCTGACAAATATTCCAAGGCGATTGTCTCCATCTCTTTCTGCACCTGTCTATTCAGGCACTTGAACAAGCTGAATACAAGGTCTATACAATCGACGAGAACAACAAAAGTGGTCCATCTATTTTGCATGGATTACCTCAAGACATTCAGGAGAGACAAGGAGCAGCTCAGGCAGCCGGTGCACATTCTCAAGACCTTCAGTGACCAAAGGATGGAATTTGACTTGGACAAATGGGCCACTCCAGGTTTACAGAGAGGGGAGTACAAGGCAAGAGTCAAAACATCCAGTTAAGTGGAGGGTCTTCAGTCTAAAACCTTGAACAAGATTACAGATACAAGTGTCTGGGCATCAACAAAGCATTGATCCACAGGATGTTAGTCATGCTAGTCTCGACATAGGGTACTTTCATAGAATTCAAGTTGGGGGTCCCACACATGGCTTTAGAAGAAACCATTGTAAGGCACACAAACTGTTGCTAATGGACAGCCATCACTTCCCAAAGACTGTTGTAGATGAGTTGTAAATGCCATTATATAAAGAAATGTCCTCTGCAATGGACTCATGGACTCATTCAGCTCGAACCAGCATGCCGCAGTGGCATTGTCCATGATAACTTCATAATGATAGTAAAGAATGACAAAGCAAATGACGGCAAATTCTCTGCAACCAAGACAGAGAACGAGATTCCCACACCTCAACCCCATCGAGCACCTTTGGTATGAACTGGAACGGAGATTTCGCTCCCGGCGTTCTCATCTAACGTCAGTGCCTCACATCATAAAGGCCCTACAGAATGAATGGGCACGAATTCCCACAGAAACACTCCAACATCTTGTGGACAGCCTTGAAGTATATGAATTTGTATACAATGTCATTGCAGGTTCGGCCAAATACTTTTGTTCATATAGTGTACATCCACTGGAACATCAGCACGAACCTTGGTGTCGAGGCGCCAGACAGTACTGTAAGCATGTAAACAACACACAATTACACCTAAATTGCTCCAAACCATTTGGCAGAATGATGAAAAGATGTAGATCTGCTCCCTTTTCCATAAGGGTGTTATGAGAACAAAAGTTGACATCATACAGTATGTGTGTTAGAGAGTTTTTCATAATGTTTGTGTGGTAAATCTATTTTTTTGTGTGTGTACAACAGATATTTCCCAGGGTGCCAATAGTTTTGAAGGCTTATACTTAGTATAATACAAAACTGTGCTGTGTACTGAGCAAGATCGTAATCTTTGGGCCATATCCTCTCTGTCTATGTGTGTGTGTGTGTGTGTGTGTGTGTGTTTGTGTGTGTGTGTGTGTGTGTGTTTTCCAGACATTGGACTGCAATGTTGTCACTCTTCCTGAGCTGGAGTTTGCTGCTGATTTTACCCTGAAGATAACAGCAAACACACACTGCACCGTGAGTAACACACATACACAGAGTAATCAAGGTTGTCAAGAGTGAAGATTAATTAGTGGAGAGGAGATGGATGAGGCCTTTGATTGGCTGAGATGGGTCAGGTGACACCTGAATGATTGATTGACGACCTCGGCCCCTCCCACTCTGCCTGGTGAATTAGGTGTTTCACTTCACGGCTACTTTATTAACTAAACTTTTTGTGGTGTGTGTTTGTGAGTGAAGGAGACAAAAAACAATGACACTACATTTTATGAGACTAATTTTTCTTTTCCCATCATTTTCCGTTCTCTCGTTCCCTCTCGGTCTCTTTCTTTGCTGGGTTTGTTGCCGCATGTTTTAGTCTCTTGAACTAAATAAGCAATAATAACCTGGACCTGGTGTTTCCTACACAATGCAGAACAGGATGTTTGAATGATAAATTATATTAGTGTCATGATATATTGGGTTTTAAACACACTATACTGTTGTTATACTGTATACAATTAGAGTTATAAACGAGATGTTTACATACACCTTACCCAAATAAATTGAAACTCTTCTTTTTCCCCTCACTATTTTATTTAAAGAATGTGAAATGTCAGAATGAGGAGGTGTGATATCAAGAATATATAATTTAATTTGATCTTTTGGTGATTACATTATATATATATATATATTTGGTATATATATATATTTGGCGCTACAGATGTTTCAGTTCCTTTGAGTTCTGCACATACAGTAAAGATGTTATCGCCTTCTCATGTTGCTTGGCCAGACCTTCAGTACTTTTACACTGGAAGTCCGTTAAGTGTCCCTCAATCTTTCAGTGGATTAAAGATTTATTACTTTTTCTTAAGCTAGAGAAGATAAAATACACACTGAGAGGCTGAGATGGGTTCTACTAATATGTTCTTTCACAAATGGCAAGCATTTATTGCTTATTTTGCAAACTTACAGGTACTGGCTGAATGGTTATTTAAACTGGGTTATGCATTCGAGTGTGTGTATAACCAATCTAATTCTAATTGGTCGGACGTTTCACTTTCCAAAATCTTCTTACAATAAGCTACTGGAATTTTCACCCATTCCTCTTGACACAACTGGTGTATCTGGAGTTAGTTTTGTAGACATCCTTGCTCACACACACTTTTTCAGTTCTGTGCACAAATCTTCTATGGTATTGAGGTCCGGGCCGCTCCAACACCTCGGCTTTGTCCCTAAGCCATCTTGCCACAACTTTGGCAGTACACTTGGTGGTCATTGTCCAACTGGAAGACCCCTTTGTGACCAAGCTTTAACTCCCTGACTGATGTCTTGAGATGTTTCTTCAAAATATCCACATACTGTATTCTTCCCTCCTCATGATGCCATAGATTTTGTGAAGTGCACACTTGGGACAGCTTGCAAGCCTCCCCCTTTTTCTTCCAGACATTCCGATGGTCATTATGACCAAACAGACCAGAGGACATTTCTTCAAAAAGTAAGAGCTTTGTCACCATGTGCAGCAGTAAACTGTAGTCTGGATTTTTTTTATGGCATTTTTGGAGCATGCCTTTCAGGTTATGTCAAATGTCAGTCTTGTCTTATTGGGTTATATAGATACTTTTGTACCTATTTCCTCCAGCATCTTCACAAGGTCTCTTGCTGTTCTTCTGGAATTGATTTGTACTTTTTGTACCAAAGTATGTGTCTTCTTCCTGATCACCATATATGAAATGGATGACCTGAATGACTTACAAAATATAATTGCATTCAACTGGTTTGTATAAAATTGTGTGCTTCAGACAGTGTGGAAAGTTTTGGCTGTATACTGTATGTACAAATGTGCATTTAAACCAGCGTAAGAAAACTGTCCTGCTACTAAATACCCAACATTACACAAACGCTGTTCCCTGGTGTCCTCCTTCAGCAGGATAATGCGCACTGCACACACTGTTCAGGAATGGTTTGAAGAACATGATGATGTCTGATCCATGTAGGCTCCATGCCACACACTTGCAGGACTTAAAGGATCTGATACTGACGGCTCGGTCCCGGTCACCACACACCCACACACACCTTCAGAGGTCTTGTGAAGTCCAGGCCTTGACGAGTCTGTACATATACTCAGTGTTAGGCGGGTGGTCATGATGTTATGGCTGTTCAGTGTAGCGTCAGCTCCATCCATATATTTGTGGACAGTGACGCAGTTGTGGTATGTTCCCCTCTGTACTGCTCTGAAACATATTAGAAAGAAGCTGATTCTCACTTGAGCTTTCATATGAATGCATGTTAGCTTGTGATATAAGCTGCCTGTATGTTAGCCTGCTGGCTAGCTAAGGTCTGATGCATGTGATGAAAGCTTAATATAAGGCATTACTGCCTGACGTGATTGAAACGTGACGAGATGTGTATTGTTTGGAAGCGCATGTGATTTTTTTATTTATTTACAATAAATCCTTCTACATACAAACTTTCTAGTTATGAACATTTGAAGATACGCAGTTAGAATACATGTTTGGCGTACATTGGCACGTGCTTGCCTCTGCAAGTGGTTGTGGTGTAGTCTACAGTACTGTACAAGCGTAAATGCAGCGATGATGAAGCTGGCACCGCTAAGAAACGGCAAGCCACAACGATGGAGACAAAAATTTTAACAATTGAGAGAATGGAGCGAGATGGCAGACGTTGCTCGTTCAATTGTGTGAGTACTAGACGATGTTTGTTGGACTTAAGGACAAATTGGACTTATGAACAAGTTCTCGGAGCCGATCTCGTTCGTATGTAGGGGCTTTACAGTACAGGGAATCGCAGTGTTATACCACTCATCATTAATCACTTCCACAGTAAAAAACACTCACCTGTAAGCTTCACAACATGTCAGTGTCGAGATATTTTAAAACTGTTTAAAGGCTTGCCTTAGTTATATCTTTGGGTGACAGCAAAGCAAAGCATTTATTTTTCCTCCCAATGTAGCTCAGGCAATGAGGACAAATGCACAGTCAGTCAGGCAACTTTAGCCCTGTGTAGATACTGTAGCTACACTTGTCTGCTCAGATTTACTCAAATGCTGCAGAAATGTAAGACTGATAGCGCGTCACAGTACAGATAGATAACGACCCAAAACACATCACAAAAGCAACCCAAGTCAAAGAACTGTAATGATCTTGAAGGGCGGAGTCGGTCATTCCAGCTTTTCACTTACTGAAGACCTACACACACACATGCACAGAGGGACTAAAGTGTCTGCAGTAAAGCAAAGGCAAAGCATCTCAGGGAGGAAACTCAGCACATGGTCACGTCCATGAGATCCAGATTTCAGGCATCACTCACTGCAAAGTTTCGCTCCTAAAAAAGTATAATAATAATCCTAATGCTGATTATTGTTAGTTTGAGCCTGTGGATATGGCAGGACTTTGTAAAAAAAATTGTTGTAATTCCTAAACAGTTAGTGCAGTATTCTTGTTAAACCACTTTTTAAAGCTGAGATCCATGTATTTAGGCAAAAAAATTAATTGTCCAAAAACTTCTGGCCCTGTGTGTATCAGCCGTGCCCTGGCCCAGTTCACCCTGGTCTCCTGCTGGCTGTGTGATGGAGCCACTTTTCTCCAACATGTCAAACAGATATTCAGCATAATTTTGGTACTGTGTCAAGCAGCAATAAACGGGATCGAAAACGACCTCGTGGCGTTAAAAAAAAAACCCTCCCTGATGATGGAGCGCGTGCTTTTATTCCTCCACCGACACTCCATTCATCACATCAGCCTGCCTAACCTTGCATTAAATGAACAGCACGGCAGCGCGCGCGCAGACTGGAGACAAATAACACGCGCCGTGCTCCGGAGTGTCGGTCAGCGGGAAGCGGTGCCCTCCACACACACACACACACACACAATGCTCATATTATGAGATACCTCCCAAAATAACTGGGTTTGCATTAACACGAGAGAGGAAGAAGCACAAATATAGAAAATAAAGGTATACAAAAGAATAAATGCAAAGACAGAAAAAATTAGACTGACAGAACAGAATCAGGAACAAGACACAAAAAACACAAAAAAGTAAATAAAAAAAGGAATAAAGAGTATAAGGAGTAGATGAGGAAAATGAAAGACAAGTAAAAAAGACAAAGACCATGTGATATAAATGCTATAAAGACCCCCAGGGAGAGAAAGAGAGAAGAAGAAGGAGCCCTGTAAAGAGAGGAGAGAGAGAGTTAACATTTTTAACATTCATGCCAATAAAGCTATTCTGAACTGAACTGAGAGAGAGAGAGGAGAGAAAGAGAAGCTGTAAAGAGAGAGAAGCTGTAAGGAGAGAGAGAGAGAGAACCTGTAGAGAGTGAGAAGCTGTAAAGAGAGAGAGAAGAAGATAGCTGTAAAGAGAGAGAGAAGCTGTAAGGAGAGAGCTGTAAAGAGAGAGAGAAGCTGTAAAGTCACTCATTGTGTCCGCATTGTCTTTATTATTAGGCGCGTGAGTGTTTGCGCTCGTGCCAGCGCGTGTAAGGACTCTTCCTATCGAATTAAACCTTGTTTGTTCGCTACCAATGCGGCGGAACCTCACGGACAGAGGTGTTTGTGGGGGTGGGTATTTGCTCCCGCTCACATTCTGAGAGAGCTCGAGAGCGGTGTGGCCGAGCGTGACCGCTCTCACGCGCGAATAAAGCCCATCAAAAGCGCATTAGCCCCGTTAGCCCGCCCTCCTCCCGCCCCTCCTCCGCAGCTCCCGCCGCATAATTGTATCTGGCTGCAGCACGCGCTGCTCCGCCACGATAGCGCCGGAAAAGAGCGCGATGATGAATTGCTCCCCGCTCGGCGTTAGCCATGATGATAATTATTAATTTTCCTCGCGCTTGTCGTGTTGCTCGTGGGCTGGGCACGACAGCGCGCGCTCATTGCTTATCCCCGCCGCCTGTGAAGACCGGACACGTCTGATGAGAATAAAGGAAAAATAATAAAAACCTACTCGTGTCCTTTTTCTTTTCTTTTTTTTTTCCGTCTCGAGCTTTCTCCTCTTCTGCACTCGGGTTTCACTGGGCTCCTTTGTTAAGCTGAAGGCACACGTGACACTGCTGGTTAAAATAATAATAAATAAATAATAATAATAAAGACTTGGTCAATCTTTGTGACGTGGAAAATAATTTTAAACACCTACTGTGTGTAAACTGTACGGGTAGTGAGTAAATTACACCTGAAATGGACGTTAATTTAGAGACATTTGCTAGTTTAAGTTCCTCATACCAGCAGGGTTTAAAATTCACTCAAGGTTGTGGAGATGCCCGATCGTGGAGTTGTAGGGCTGGGCCATATCATACCTTTCACGGTAATACCGTTACAATGTTAGGCAATGATAAGAAAATTACATATCGCGATAGAGTATGGGTAAAACGCGCATGTGCAGTGCCTTTGTTTTCATACGCTCGTGGCGGAAAAAGCATGGCGGCGGCGGAGAATGAGAAGGGCGAAAGCGGATCGTTGAATGAAACAGATGAACCAGAAT
>JAOTQY010000003.1:22442878-22453106 GCA_026413445.1 Dolichallabes microphthalmus
GCATTAATGCCGGTGGGGGGAGGGGGGTTGAGGAGGGAGGGGGCGAGGAGAACCCCCGATCCCCGCGCGCTCGCGCTCCTGTGCTACCCATAAAACGCAGCGCGCGCTGAGTGACAGCGGGGCAAATGGGGCGGAAAATTAAAGCATCTTTCGCTGAGGGGTAAAAAAAAAAAAAAAAAAAAACGATAAGCGAGAGGAGCACGTGCTCAGAAAACGAGCTAAAATATCGCAAACGGTCGACATCTACAGACACACAGTGAATATATAGTATATACTATTTAAAAAAAATCAGCCCTACATCCAGGGGAATATATTCTTCTTAATATTCTGTAGGAGTATTTATTACTATTGCAAACAATATATTTGTAAATGTATAATATCACGCAGAGCGAACTGCAGGGAAGCCTGGTGGAGATAAAAAGAAGGCATTAGCTAAAAACGAAAAAACATCTATAAATGTGAATAAAAAGATATTTCTAAAAAATATTTTGAGCAAAAATTCGATTGCATTATTGACGTTATTATTATTATTATTATTATTATTATTATTATTATTATATGGAGTTTCAGTAAAAAATTATTTAGTCTCTCAGTTTTACGTGAATTCTCTGAGCGCGCGCACACACACACACACACACAGCCCTGTCATTAACGGAGTATTTGCGCTTGCCACTTTTGCAGGATTTCTCCGACATGCAGAGGCAGCAGCACGAGGGCGCGGTAGGAGTTGCCCCTCGTGCTCCGGGGGACGCGGTTCAGTTGCCCACTGATGTCACCGAGCGCAAAACCTTCTGTCCCGCGGAGAAGAAATCAGGAGAAACGGATTCCACCAAAGTGTACGGAACGTTTCCGAGCGGGGCCCCCGCTCCCCCTCCTCCTGCTCCTCCGGCTCCTGACCCTCATAAGGATGCCTCCGGGCAGTTTTTACCCCAAACGGATAAAGCCATGTCGCAGAATAACTGCCCCTCCTCCACGAAACAGGGGGCAATGGTGGTTCTGGGCACAGATGGCACTGCGTCTGTTCAGCTCAACCGGGTAAGTGGATGTCAAATTCACTTTTTGTTACTCAAAAGAGAGGCATTTATGGACAATTAAACCCGAATTAACCTCTTGGGGAGAGGGCTGGGCTAAAAGCATGTAGGGCGAGAACAAAGCTTTAGGGGCATTAGAGGTGGTAAAACTACACCTGACAATCTGTTCTGTACTGCTGGGGTGAGATCTGCATGACAAACAAACCATGCAGTGTGGAATTAACACATGAATACCAATAGTGTTCACATCAGCATGAGTCAAAAAAAGAAGAAGAAGAAGAAGGAGAAAAAAGGATGGATGTGACACTTACCCTAAGACCCGCAGTGCTGAGGTGTGGGCAGCTTCACCTGCAGTCTGCTCATCAGGACCATTTATAATTTTTTTTCACCAAACTCAGGACTGTGTAATGTAGATCTTAATACAACAAATAAAGACTCACACAGAAGAATTAACACAGAATTAGGAAGGTTAGCTTCACCTGGCAGTCTGTTCTGGAGTGCTGAGGTCAGCATGTATATTAGATCTGAATAGGAACAAAAAGATGGAGAAATAATGTCATCTGTGTGCAGAGGGGAAAATCAAACATTCAATGCTGAAGGAAAAAAAAAACATTACAACATTTAAGTAATGAATACTTAGAACAAAATGATGAGATCAGCATGTGAGATCATATGCACATGCAGAAACAGAGAGAAATATCAAAAGTGTAAATGTAAAAGTAAAAAAAAAAAGACTAATTTTGTAAGTAATTGCCTACAGAACTGAGTCAACACAAGCTATTATACAGTACGGGGTTAAAATTCACCTGCCAAGCGTGATATGTACTGCTGAGGTCAGCATTTTAGGAGAAATTCTCAGCTTTGTGTGGAGCCCTACTAAAAGGAATATACAGTAAATATTCCTTTTAAAATTATAAGCGAGTTGCAAATGAACACCTACAGTGGTGCATTACCTTTCTTCTTAGTGTTAGAGCGGTCAGTTACACCTGCAGTCTGTTCATCACTGCTGAGCTCAGCATCAGGGGAAACAAAAAATCCCAGAGAGTGTTTGTTCACAGAACAGGAAATGCCCTGGAGTGAATTTTAACAATTACGATAACAAATTAATGTGTGCAGTGTTACAGTGTTAAGGTCATAACACTATTGCTGCAATCATTTCTATATAGCTGAAGTCAGCATATGTACTAAAGAGAGAGAGAGAGAGAGAGAGAGAGAGAGAAGGAAAAACATCTTAATGCACAGAAATAGAAATGCAGTGTTGAATTAACACCTATAGCACAGACTAATACCACGTTCAGAGGAGGAATTAACTACGGTGTTGAATTAGTTAAAACTTTAACCTGGTGTTTTGTTGATTTCTGCTGAGCTAAGCACATGTACAGAAAAATCTCTCCTTTACAGGACGATTTGATATGTTCATGTTATACAGAATGTACACATTCGGTATAAATTCAAACACATTTTAAATGAGCATTGTTTTTAATGTTCAAACACATTTTAATGAACATAATTTTCTGCCTGTGCTGAATCAAAGCTCACAGTGATGAATTAGCACCTGCAATCTTAAACCCATTACGTTTCTCTGCATCACACTGAAGCTGGGTCACTATTTTTGTGATTTTACACATCATACATTAACACTAACATGTATGCTTGGTGTACTTTTTTTTTTTAGCCCTGCAGGACTTAATAATTTTATTTTATATAGGGTTTATAGGTTATTTTGTGTCCTGCGGTTAAGGTTAGGGTTAGATCAAGGTGGAACATAGCTTTAATTATCTGCATTAATAATTATGTCAAAGGAAAACCCTGGAAGGTGTGTGTGAGGCCTTGGGGAATTATGATTCTTGAATATCTGGACAATATTTTTGTAATCCATTTGCTAGCACAGTTGTCCCACGGGGGCAGTTTATGGCAACACATATAACCCAGTGCTCTTAACTCTGCACTGCTGTACTACTGCTTTAACACTGTATAAATGCACTGCAGCTTTAACACTGCAGTTGTATACTATAACCTCAGTACTGCAGCCTCAACACTGCACAACTGTAAGTCTGAACACTTCACTACTGTACCCCAGTACTGCAGGTTTCACATGGCAGTGTCGGACCATGGCTCAGTAACACAACACACTGCAATAGGTTTAACACTACATTAATATACTGCAGCTTTCATACAGAACACAATTAATTCATACAAGCAATTACTGCACTTGTAAATTCGCATCACTGTACCGCATCACTGTGGATCACTGCTAACACTGTGTCACTAGGTCAAAGCTGAAACACTGTACTGTAACCGTACTGTAACAGCACTGCATGCTTTATAATGCACGGTACTTGTGTACAGCAGCAGCCTTAACACTGCACTGCGGCTCAACACTAAATTACAGTGCTGCAGTTTAGTGCACTGCGGTTTGGGACGGAGCCAACCAGTTGTGACGGTGCTTGTGTGACACTGCAGTATAATTACTATTGTCTTTTCACAGAGGAAAAAAAACCACACGTATGCTGTACACGCACTTATTGTACATACAAACACACCAACAGCAGGGTGTGATTTGCGGTGTTTGATTTGCAGTGATGTGATTTGTAGTTGTGATAAATGAATCGCAAACAATTGAGTCATGAAAATAATCAAATAACATGCTGCGTATTCATCTGTGATTCTTAAAACTTCTACAAGATTTCGGATAATGTGTCTGTATCTCTTGGTACATAAAGTGACTTCTGCTGGTGTGAGGTCTGTTTCTGTTTCTCCTGAGATATCTATTCGTTTCATGGATCTTCTTGTTTTCTCACTTTGTGTACTTTATTCAGCTGGTTTTTAATCCTGGTGTGTCTAATTATTTCTGGCCTGACTCAAGTTTTTTTTTTTCCACTTGTGTTGATGTGGTAAAATTCATCGATTGCCTCTTCTCAGTATTTCTATTTGACTAAAAAAATGAATAAATATAGACTTAAGAGCTTATCATATTAATATGTAAGTGTTGAAGAACGCTGTCTAACACTTTGGGGTTTGGTGTGAGGTTTGTCGTCAGAACATAGGATTTGAGAGTCAGAATATTGCCTGATGGAGCGTCTTGCCTCAAAGTGGACAACTGGATAAAAACAACGGCAGAATAATGTGTCACAGAGCATCGCAGGCCCAATGGACCTCTTCACTGTACGGGTCAACTATACAGACCTTTACCATTCTCCTGGAGTCCATGTGCGGTGGTCCAGCTGTCAAATATTCTGTATAGCGACAGATGATTGTATAACCCCAACAATGCACCATGTTTTACTTTCATCTCAGTTTTCTTTCGGTTAATTTTAATTTCATTGTGGTTTATAGAAAAGAACCTTTTGCTAATGTTTGCAGATTTCCTTTAAAACTAACATTTCTGCTACTTTACAACAGAGCTGGTGCACTGGACACTGATCAGTTTCTACAGATTGCTTGCTGCATTAGGGTGATTTCTCATGGTAACTGTTGTGGAATCAGTCTTTTACTTCCGCTTACTTACTGTTGTTGGTGCCCAATCTGGTCTGCATGTTCCTGCAAAGTCCTTCACAAGGTTGCCAGATTGGTATTTTCCCTTTAAAACTTGCTTGGATTACAACCCTCATATGTTTGTAAACCCCACTCTTATTACCACGGTGGATCTCGGCTCTTAAACGGTAATCTACTGGCACAATGATACATAACATATTGTGACCAGATTGAACCTCTCTCACTGAATGCTGATCATTCCTGGTATTTTCCGAGGTCCATTCGAGTCTCTCATTTTAAGATAATCTGTGTGATTAACCATGAGCTTTTACTAAGAGAAGAATCTTTTTTTCTGTTTTTTTACAATTTCCGACAGAAAATAGTCTTGAAGATAAACACAACTTTTCCACAGTTCTGTTGTATTAGATGAAGTGTTCTCCTGCGTTTATGAGAATGTTAGAGAATTATGATGATGATGATGATGATGATGCCTGAGTTTGGACTACTGACTCTGCAAAGTTTTTTTTTTTTTTTTTTTACCCTGCTTTACCCTCCACACTGGGTTCAAAAACATGCCAGGATGTGGATTGTGTGTATGGTTCCCTCTGATGGACTGGTGTCTGATTGAAGGTGTAATTCCAACTTCATGCATATTGTTTCTGGGATTGGCTTCCAGAGCCTCCATGACCCTGGCAGCGATAAAGTCATTACTAATGAATGAATGAATGAATGAATGATGAGAAATGCTAACACACGGCTTAGTTATGATTGGATTGAGTGACTGTGCGGATCATAGTACAGTGATCTACATCATTTTGATCCATATAAAACCATTTAGTAAGGCCTCATGTGCATTAGAATAAACCTGTTTCACCGTCAACAGTCACAGATCTTCATTGTTTTAAAACGCTTTCTTTTCCTTACAGGAGGATCAAGATGATGATGAAGAAGGTGATGAGAATAAAGCGAGAGGAAACTGGTCCAATAAGCTGGACTTTATCCTCTCGATGGTTGGCTATGCTGTGGGTTTAGGAAACGTGTGGAGGTTTCCATATCTCGCCTTTCAAAACGGAGGAGGTGAGAGAAACTATAAGTGAAACATTATGCAACAAAACCAACCAAATTGCCAACTATAAATAAAATGTTCGGCAGTAATGTTTACATAATACAATAGTGTGTAAAGTTAGAGTTCTATTTATAAACCTAAGCAGCCACATATTTATTGCTTATTTATTAAATATTATATCTACATAAAATAATCTGAATGTTCCAGTGAATGTCTGTAAACTTAATGTACACATTATAAAAGCCTATAAATCTGATGAATCTAATTGACAAGATAATATTGTTCATTCCTGATCATTTATTACTTATTATGAGATTATTATTATTATTATTATTATTATTATTATAGTTAATATGTTAGACTCTATATATTCAAACATACATGTATAAGTCTGTCTGTCCAGCTTGGTTTAACGGGACTATAAATCCACCAGTTCCTGGGGGTTTAGTGTGTGTGTGAAGGTGTCTTTCCCCTCAGTGTGTCTGCAGCTGAATCACCTTCAGCATATTCGTATTGGTTGCTATATTGAATAATTATTGAACTTGTATTATATGATTATTTAGTAATAACATACCTTAAGTATTATTATTTTACCATTTCACAATAGCTGGTGTGAACGAAGATATATTAGTTCAACAATGTCTACATGTGTGTGTTTTGCAGGTGCATTTTTGATTCCATACTTGATCATGTTGGGTCTTGCTGGAATTCCCATCTTCCTTCTGGAAGTTTCTTTGGGCCAGTTTGCCAGTCAAGGACCAGTTTCTGTATGGAAGGCTATTCCAGCTTTACAAGGTAAACCTACAACTTGAAACTTAATGTTAAGCTCACATTTCTACATTTAAACCTTGCATTCATGCTATAATTTTCATGTTTTTAAGGTAAAATATTTTAAATCCACCCCCTACTTTTCAATATTATATCTTTTTTTTTTTTACTTTAGTTTCGTTAATCTTTCCTCAGAGTATTTAATAACCATTATGTTTTCTACACAGCTGGTCAAACATCACTACTAAACATAACAGCAGTGCAGTTGTAGCCTGTTATACAAAAGTTTGTTCTGAGTGCCACTACACTCATCTTTACATCAGCCTTAATTTATATTTACCCTTACAGGTATTTATATGACAGTTAGGAACAAGATTCTAATATAGATCATTACAGTATAGGATCACTGGGATGATCATGTTGCTAAAATAAATACTATGCATCAGTTTCATGTCTCAGTCCGTGATGTGTTTGCCTGTTGGTCAGTAATGTGCTGTATCTTATCTCGTTTATTTATTTTAGGTTGCGGGATTGCCATGTTGATTATATCAGTCTTGATAGCCATATACTATAATATAATAATGTGCTGGACACTGTACTACCTGTTCGCTTCGTTCACTTCGTTGAAGGGCTTATTGCCATGGACTTACTGTACAAATGAATGGAACACAGCAGAGTGCAAAGACAAAGACATGCTGCAGCTAGGTAAGGACCAACGGTCTGTCTGTCTGTCTGTCTATCTATCTATCTATCTATCTATCTATCTATGTATACTGAAACAATACAGTACAATACAATATAATAAATGCAGTTTAATTAATGCATCTCCTTTTCTGCTTAACAGAGTTTATCTTCTTGTCCATTCAAATATTCATATTGTTTACATCCTCTCTTTCTCTATATTTCTCGAACACTCCAATTCATTACATATCCATAACAGCAGAATTTGTTCAATATTGTTTTAATAATCTATTTAAGCTAATTTTGGACAAACACGGACAAAGGGAGCGGACAGCTTTGAGTAACAAGGGGCTAATAAAAGATTTTTTTTACACCAGAAGTTTCTTACTAAATTCTCCGCTAAACTCCCCAGACCTTAATCCCATTGAGAATTCGTGGTTAAGAGGTGGGTAGAGAAACAAAAACCCACACATTCTGACAAACTCCAAGAATTGCTGGGCTGCGCCATCAGTCAGGGTGTGGCCCAGGAGTTGATTGACAGAATGTGTGAATCGTAGAGGTCTTGAAAGAGAAGGTCAACACTGAAAATATTAACCCTTTGGATATACTTAATGTAATTAAATGTCAATAAAATGCTTGTAATTATACTGACAAAAAGACTTGGTTACAATCAACATTAGTGTCATTCACAAAACTTTTGCCAACAGCTGAAGAAAAATACAAAAATAATAAAAATTAAAAACTACAAACATTATTATTAAATAAGACAATATAATAATTAAATGAGCTATGATGTAAAAGAGCGAGTTGTTTGATGTTTTTAGTGGATTCAGCAATAAAAGCTGCTTACTGGACAGAAAAAGCTGCCGTGACAGTCACACGCCCTCTAGCGGTCATTCGGCATCACAAAAACAGCGACATCTGTTGTCCACCTGGAGAATTGCACCTAAACCTAACTTGCTGTGCAGTTTTACTTCGTGTTTCGGTGTTTTTGGGGTTAAGAATTACATTCATTATTTTAAAGCTCACATGGATGGCTCTATAGATGGCAATAGGAACTCATAGAGCACTTTTTGGTAGAAACCTTCTGGGATACAGAGACTTACATTTGAAAATGTATTGACTCCGCTCAGAAATCAATAAAAACAGCATATAGTATAAAAACAATCATTCTGGTGATAATCACACACTTTAATGTGAGAGGTCATTTAGTATATTTTCTATATATTCTGTGTCTATCATTAAAACTTCTATTTGTAATTGATATTTGATAATTTGATTTTTGTAATCTGACTTTTTTTTTTTTTGCTAAAGCCTTGTTTAATATTATACAGTAGTGATGTCTGGGTGAATCTAGATCAGTAAAAGTGTAAGCAATGCTGTTCGCCTCACTATACACTGAGAATGATTTCTATGGATTGAAAGTAGCATCCATTTGTAGAGCAGTTTTATTCGCTTATTACTTGATAGCCGGTGTTCGCTATTCAACAGTTAGCTGGTTAGTTTGGTTGAGTATAATCTTTTATCAAAACAGAAGAAATGAAAAGACCAACAGATGGACTCAACTCCGAGTGTGTAAGTAATAAGCCCACTTTATAGTTAGAGTTTTATAATTAGTAAACATATTTTTAATATGATTTAAAATTAGCAATAACTTTCCCACTTACCTCCACCCTTTTTATTCAAAGTAAAAATAATTATTGGTCCAGTTAAAAATGTCCATTTTGAAAGGCCTTTGGAAGTATTGTTCAGTTTGGAACGGTCATAGACATGGCTGTGGTAAGTCTTCACCCTCCCACAACCCTCTATATACTGATTTATACCCTGCTATGTCACCACCAGAATAAAATGTGGCCTAAATAACAGAATTCAACAACACTACAAATATTGATTTCTTTTAGCCACACTTCATACAGTATATCTGCTTTTCCTGTGTAACAGATTCCTGCATCCTTCGAGACAGAAACATCACCTCCATTAAAAACAGCACATTTTGTTTGTCTGCAAACGCCGCTGGGAGTTTAAGCAAGCTGCTAAATCTCACCACGGATAACAGGACCTACGTCAGCCCCAGTGAAGAATACTTCAAGTGAGGGATTGTTAAAGTATTTTATATTTAGAAAAAAAAAAGAAAAAAGGAGAAAGTCTCAAAAGTACTAATGTTTAAATGAAATGAAATTTAATACATGGTGGTAGTAGTGATTTTTCTCAAAACTGTGAGTTTCTGAAAATGAGTGTGCTGATGTGTCTTTGATGTTTTTTTTCTCTTATTAGATATAATGTGTTGCACATTTCCAAAGGGATTGAGTATCCAGGAGATATCCGCTGGCCCTTGGCCGCTTGCCTCTTTCTGGCATGGCTTATTGTGTATGCCTCCCTGGCTAAAGGAATCAAGTCATCAGGCAAGGTAATACAGCCAGCTAATGCATTCTCTTTAAAACTACCATCGGCCTTAATTTCCAATTCATTACTTTCTCTTTACAGGCTTCATTGTTAAGTCCTCATTGCTGTGAGATTAGCATTGTGCAAGAGTTGCATTTTTTTTTTTTTTAATAATGTGGACTCTGTAGGGGTATACTGCCCCCCTGTGTCCATTAAGTGTCAATGCAATGAAAAATTCCTACAGTTGAAATGTAAAATGTACATTTTATTTGTCACCTACACAACAATGCACAATGTGAAACACTTAAACAACTGGTCATGACCTTAAAAGGAACAATGAAATAGAATAAGAAGATTTTTTCTTGCAATAATAGAAGAGAATAATTGCAGTAAGAAAAGAATGTAAAATATAAAATCCACAAAATGACAGATGTCCAGTTATAATAAAATAAAATACATTTAATAATAGTAATATATAAAGTGTACTATAGAAAATGTGAATATGTATAAATAAATTCTGAATGATTAGGATTAAATAAATTTTGGGTTCAATATTTATTTATCTATTTATTTATTTATTTATTTAATGGATATCGACCCATGTAGGAGAGTTTTTTCTTTTGGGAAACAAGGTACAATATGCTCCACACACCGACTAGCGCAGACGTGTAGCATAGAATCATTGACTTTGTACCAAATTTGTATGAATTTCTTATTCCAGTGTTATTAAACAGCATACTACACTCAAAGGTGGTGTAGTGGTTAGCACTGTCGCCTTGCACCGCCAGGGTCCGGGTTCGATTCCCGGCCAGGCTCGATTCCCGAC
>JAOTQY010000003.1:22555691-22576631 GCA_026413445.1 Dolichallabes microphthalmus
GAAACACCCAAATTAATCACCGAAACACCCAAATTAATCACAGAAACACCTAAATTAATCACAGAAACACCCAAATTAATCACAGAAACACCTAAATTAATCACCGAAACACCCAAATTAATCACCGAAACACCCAAATTAATCACCGGAACACCCAAATTAATCACAGAAACACCCAAATTAATCACCGAAACACTCTGATCTCTTCTTTTCACCACATTTAGAGAGTTTACTTTCTCGTTCTTTTCCTTTCTCTCTTTAGTTATTCATTTGTTTATTTATCTATCTTTGTTAGTTTTTTCTATTGTTATTGTTTATTTACATATATAGAATCCGAGATTCTATATCCAGGAGTTTGTTAATACTGTATATCTTTAGTAAATTTTAACTGTGGATACTTAATCGTATAATTGTATAATAAAGTTTTTACGCCTGAATCTTCTATGTTATAGTTTTACTCTTTCAATATTGTAATAGTAATTGTGTGTGTGTGTGTGTGTGTGTGTGTGTGTGTGTGTGTGTGGAGCACAGCAGGACTGTCTCCTAATAACACACAGAACTCAGTTAAAGAGTTTCACCAGTTTTATTATTTCTTTTAAAAATAAATAAAAATGGTAAAGAATAAAGTTGTACCTTGTGCTTTAGGGTAAACTGATCTATAGAGTTTAGTTTTGAGTTAATTAGTATGCAAAAAAAAGTTTTTTTGTTGGAAAATTAGCTTTCTTTAAATTAAATAGATCTATCTATCTATCTATGTCTTCACTCACTCACAAACACAAAGTAAGTTGTTTAAATGCATTTGTAAGCTAAAGCCAGAAATCAGCCAAATAATAATAATAATAATAATAATAATAATAATAACTAAAATATTCTCTATGAAATATTTACTAGAAATATTCACAAGAACCTCCCTCCAGGGTCTGGGTTCAATTCCCACCTTGATGTCTATGAGCATGGAGTTGGCATGTTCTCCCCATGCTTGGTGGGTTTCCTCCAGATACTCCGGTTTCCTCCCACAGTCTAAAGACATACAGATTAGGTTAATTGGCGTCCCCAAATTGCCCAGTGTGTGCCCCGAATGAGCGTGTGAATGTGTGTGTCCTGTGATGGATTGGCACCCCATCCAAGGTGTACCCGCCTTGTGTCTCCTGCGATAGGCTCCAGGCCCCCTGTGACCCTGTAAACAGGATAAAGTGGTATAGACGATGAGTGAGTAAGTGAGTGCAGAGCGGGAAAAAACACCTTTAGAGCATAAAACTGCTATAATCTTGACATCTACCCTGCCTAAATAAAACATATATAAAATAAAGTATTGGACTGCATCAAGCAAAGAAAACAAATAAAGAGACTTAAAATGACTTGAACTGGGCTAAGAGCTCTTTATTATCAAAACCTGTAAGCACAAGGTGGAACCGTCAACTAAGGGGAAGAAATGTTGAGGAAAAATAATCATGAATTGAGATTAAATACTTAAACACTCTGTGAAGTTGCATGGTAAAAAAGCAACATTAACAACCACAGGTATGTTTAGCGCTCTGGAGACAGTGTTATGATCTGGGGTTGATTAGTCGCTCAGGTCTAGACTCAATAACGTTATGGGGCAATAAAATGAAGTCAGCTGACGACCTGAATGAACTAAATCACCAGGTTATCACATCAACAAGGAAGGTTTTCTTCCCTGATAACACTCGACATATTCCAGGACTAACACATGAACTGGACACCACAGACAAAGATAAAATGGTGACTGAATGAAATCTTATATATAATGTGTGTCCAGGCAGTGTAAAAATGTATATAAACACTCTGAGTCTGCTGAACACTGTGTGATGTCACTGTACACTTTCTATACAAGTGTCTTAGTGAGACTAGGCGAGCCTGAGGAAGAGACACAGACTCCACACGTCTCCGGAGCTGCACTGGAGAGACGGACAGTGTTCCATCTGGTGTTGGTGTTTTGATGATGGTGGATGAGGCGTCCCAAACCCGGCGGTGGTGTTCAGGTCTATCGAGTGTGACGTTGGAGTGTATTGTTGTGCAGTAAGGAATGAGTGAACCCAAACCATGCTAGCCAATACATTCCTCAGCATAAACATGATCTCCTGCTGTCTATTTATACAAGGCCTAATGTCCCGATGTCCACGTCCGCGTCTCGTCCTCCCCTGCGAGGTTACTGATGGAGGTACGGTCTCACTGCGGCTGAGCTCTGACTCGGCTCTGGCAGCCAGATTCGGATGAGTTCATCGGCGTCGCTCGCTGGCGGTGTGTGGTCCAGATGAAAGTGCAAACCTGGCGCCGGGCCAGCGCTCGTTTGTTATCTGAGCTAAATGTACTCGCAATTAAACTTAGAAAGAAATATTACACATCAAAAGGATTTACCTGTGCGATTTAAATACCGTCCGGTAATAACACTGGTTCAGATAAACATCTGCTCCTGTGTCCTTTGTTGCACTTTATTGCTTTACAACTTTTTAAATATCATATTTGTACTGTAGTATATGCTTTTATAACGTCATCTGAGTAACCTTTTATGATGCATTGTCTGTGATTTACTGCGTATTATTTCCCGTTGTTCCTTCAGCACCGCCGCTTTGGACGGAACGCTCTTAAACATTTTAGATTTAATGATTTTGAGATGTAAAAGAACTCCATAAGCTTTTAAAAGAAAAGTAAAGAGTGTCACAGGTCCGGCCAGCGTGAAACGTCCAATGAAAACACATGCAAATATTTCTGAGAGCTCCCTGTAGTACACACTCCAGCTGAGCATGAAGCAGACTGACAGGCACAAGTGCAGGCTCTCTGGTTTGATTCAAACAACAGCAACAGATGAACAGAACGGCTTGAGGGACACACACACACACACACCGAAATCTGCAAACAGGCTGAATCAGGGGATGCTAAGCAGGCGATTGTCAGAACAAAAGCTTGGAATCGTCACAGACACAACGCTGGCACGAGACTTGACAAAGTAACACTAAGAGTTTGCGTTATTTATGGCGCTGAGTGAGATTATAAACAGGCGAGATCTATTAACAATCAGGACAGAACAGTAAACAGGGTTATGTGTTCACACACACACACACACACACGGAGGCGTGACGGAATAACACAGTGTAATAAAGCGTAATTAAGAACAGGAGTCGTCTCAAAATCTCCTACTTTGTACCATTTATTACATTTTAAGGATTATTGCGCTGCTCAGCCTCCATTTGGACGAGGAACACGGTGGAGATTTAAAGATCGTTTTTTAAAAGATGATTTATGGATGTGGCCTAAAGCGCCTACAAAAGTACATTACTACACTGCAGAAGAGAACGAGACGAAACTTTATCACACAGGAAATAAAATAACTCAGAGGAGGGAAGCGTCTTTGTTTAATTTCGGTCCGCCGTCTATCGTGACTCGGGCTGTTACGGCATCGGAGCGCAGTGTCTTCTGGGTAATCTGTTAGTGCACAGTAATCTAACAAGGATGGAGTCATGAGCGGCCCTCGGGGTGGTGACAGAAATCAACCCAGAGGTGATATCGAGTTAACACGGCCGTGTTGGAAAAGCAGTATTTTCACACAGTCCCTGAAAAAGTCCTCCTGTGGTTTGG
The DNA here is from genome assembly GCA_026413445.1 of Dolichallabes microphthalmus. NCBI lineage: Eukaryota > Metazoa > Chordata > Actinopteri > Siluriformes > Clariidae > Dolichallabes > Dolichallabes microphthalmus. The sequence goes on from JAOTQY010000003.1 coordinate 22,559,289, forward strand.
AATCGTTACACGACCGCACACTTAAGAAATGAAATAAGTGCGTGTTGGGTCATTAAGGCCTGGAGCTGCTATAAATCTTTTCAATGATTAGAGGAAATAACGCCACCTACGCAGCTCTGGGTTCCCATTAAATAGATATTTAGGTCATTATCTTTGTCTCTGCCTTTATCTTAGCCTTGGAAGATCCCCACGTCAACAAACAAATTAGTGTGTCTCTTTAATCTCCTTCAGGTTTTAAATAGAAATGAGAACAGGATACGGCCGGCGATGAGCGTCCTCCGGCGAGACACGGATTTAGAACAGGAATCAGACACGTAAATACGGCAGAATTCGTTAGCATCTTAGTGAAAATATATAAAACGCATTCCTTTTTATAGACTGAATATTATCAATATACATTTTCAGAGCGGGCTTGATTGAGTTCTCCTTGAATTCATCCCGTGTCTGTACACCAACAGTCTCTGGCGCCAGGATCTCTGTAGAGTAATCCCTGATCAAACACGCCAGCGCCTCACAGGATCGTTTTATAAAACCTTTCGATCGTTAGCTCGTCGCTGATGCGAAGCGCGCGTGGAATGTGGGCCGCGTCGAGGCGCTCTAACCGCCGTGGCCTCCGCCCGCTCCATCACTCGTGCTATTTTGAGCGCGCTGCAGTGACCACGTGCAAAATCTGTCCGTTGTTCCACACAGAAGGTCACAGCAGTTCCACTGCATCATACGGCTAAGCATGGCGTACTTCTTCCCTCTCGCTGTCACAGGCTGAGCACAAAACACTAGCTAGATTACATTAACAAAATACTTATCAAGTCGTAAAACCATCCTTACTGTGTAATTGTGTTAAGTACAATAGCGCTATACAGTACAAAATAGTTTGAAGTAAAAATAGACAGACAGACAATATTACAATAAGTGGAGGCTGGGTCTGATTTATTTTTAGTCCAGGCGTCTGTGAAGTGACATGAAGTTTTTATGTCTGTTTGGAGAAAATGATTTGATCCTGCTGATTTGACTGACACGTGATCACCATTTCCAGGATAGCAGGAAATAGTTTTATTAAATAGTTCACCTGGTTTGAGTAGAGGAGTAGAGGTCGGTGGCGGGTCTTCAGCCTGCTCGCTATACAGACGGGACACAGCATAAAAAAATAAAATAAACACTTTATAAGACTCGGCCTGACACTGGGGGCGAATTGTAACTCCCCCATCAGAAATTGTGACCAGCCTTCCCTTGGACAAATGCAATTGAATCCCCCGGCTTATTAAATGACCATGACAGTCATATGTATTCCTGCCAAAAAGCTCCAGATCCATTTACAAAAGAGTTTCGTTTTAATCCATCACCAAGCGAGCCAAACTGTAATGCAGCAGAGAACGTGGGAGGACCATCATGCAATCTTTTTTTTTTTTTGGAGCAGTCTCACACACACCCTTATCGCAAAACCATTAAATGCTTCCCTCTCCGTCTCCGTGTTTACCCGTGGCCATGTTATAATCACAGTGGATGAATGTACCTTCAGGGATGTTTGTAATCTGACCCACTCAGAGCTCCCTCTCCCAGGCATGTGGAGCGCTTCAGGATTAAATCCTATGTTTTGCTAGTCACTGGAATGTCTTTGTGACCACAAACCCTGACCCCTCAGCCCTTCCCCCCAACGAACACCTTCGGGATGAACTGTCTAAACGTCTAAACGTTTAATCATCTTCAGTAGCTGAGGATCCTTCTCAGAGGATTAGTTTCTGACTGGGGGTAAACTGTATGGGTGACGGTCAGGTGTCCATATACTTTCGAGCATGTCGTTAATGTAAGAAGTGGTTGATTTTCTTTGGGGGTTTTTTCCAACAACTGTCAAAGTATTTATATAGTACTGACTTTAAGCGTCGCCTCCTGTAACCTCACAGCTCTGATTCATCTGAAACCAACTTCCAGACCGAATCTCGACTCCGGACTCATCCGCTCAGGTGTGTATGTAGTGTATATTACAGGGGGTGTGATCTGCAGGGCTCCACCCTGTACCTGTGCCAAAGGGAACATTCTTCCATGTTTGTCCTTTAAGCCTGAAGGTAAACCTCACTGACGATCTGATACATTTCTCTCATCGCTTTCTTTATATATTGTCATGCCAGGTGTTACTCTCTCCCTCTCTTTCTCTCCCTCCCTGTGTCTATACATTTCATCAAGATAAATATCATTCATGTGCTTTCCGCTCTCAATTCACTGTTTGTTACGTGATTAATAATAATAATAAGCCCTGATATTTTTAATGACTGCTAACGTTAAAATCTTTGCGTGATGTGAAACGGTGTGTTTGATGCTCGATGCTCTGTTCCAGTCCCGCCGAGCAACACGTGCCCTCGACGACACAACTTAGTCCAAGAATGATTCATCTCACTGGGTCCGTGTTTCAAAAAGCAGCGCGGCCTTAAATTATGCTTGGACGCAGAACTGGTTCGGGAATAGATGTGGACCGAGGTTACGGATCGAGCCTGAAAGAATAATGTTTTTTTTATATTGACTGCTGCTTCTCTTGGTTAAAAGGCCTGTTATTTTTTCCAGCATGGACCGACACTGGAGGTCTGTGGATGACACAACACAGGAGATACAGTAGACAATGTTTAGTGTGATATTAACGTGTGTATCTTGAGTATATTTTTCTTGTTAATCTCTGGCTACGCAGGCAGGCAGGCTGTTACCTACAGTGCTCTAGATCCCTTTTTTATTTGACATTTAACTGTATTGAACTATCGAGTGGTGGAGGCGGGAGGCGGACGCTCTGATAGTTTAAGTGGGTGCATATTGTACATCTGAAATCACTTTCTTATCGACATTATTGATTTTTTAACTTAATTACTGCACTAGAAGGCACGGGGCGGATCTATGACGAGTGAATGGATTTAAATTCCTTTCAGACAGACGGTGTGTTAGTCTCATTCCCCTGTAGTGTTTAGCAGTTTAGCGCTCTTCTATCCCGTTAACATTGCCGGCCCGCGGGGTCGTGAGGGTGATCCCAGGGCGAGATCACGAAAACAATTATGATGTGTATAAAAAGTATTTTTACTTGAATTAAATGCTAAAAGCAGAGGTGGAAAAAGTAATAATATTTTGTACTCAAGTACAAGTACTATTACTTCAGTGAAATTTTACTTAAGTACAAGTAAAGTTACCCTTATAAAAATCTACTCAAGTAAAAGTAAAAAGTAGCTCATTAAAAATGTACTCAGAGTAAAAGTTACCAAGTTACTTTTTTATTTTTATTTAATTTTTTAACAGCAGGTGTGGGAGGAGGCATTCTAGCATAGTTAAAAAAAAGATGAGCAGATATAAATCTCAAACCCCACCTTGTGCCCTAAGTTTCCTGGGATAGGCTCCAGGCCCCCGCGACCCTGTATATTAGGATAAAGCGGTACAGAAAATTAATGAATGAATGAAGGAACACCTTTGGCCAAAATAATAAACTAAATGGTATTTATATTTAGTAGCTAGATTACCTGCAACAAAAAAAAAACAAAAAAAAACACAAACAAAACTACAGGTACCTTCCCGGACTCCCTAAACCAAAAACAGTGAATAAATTCCCTCTTCCCAAAATAAATGGCAGCCACGCCCCTACTAGTACTAGTGAGTGCACAAACATACAGTGAAATTATCTACACATATATACCAAGACCAACCAAACCAAAGGGACAAAGCAATAATCAAAGTCAGTGGGAGGCAAAAAGTCAAAACCGGAATACACAACCAAATATCAAAACGCCAAAATCATAATCTCTTTCCCGCGTCTCTCTCGGTTTATATATGGTCGCGCTAGTCGATGACGTCACTCTCAGGGCGGAAGCGACTGTGTGGAAGGTCAGGTAGATGCCGATGTGGGGACAGTCAGAAAACCTGGAGTCGAGTCTGGAGCGGCGCGCGACCAGGGCATGATACACACACGCGAGCTCAACGAAGCATTTATACAAAGCATAATATATATATTTTTTATTATTTTAGCATTTTCATTCATTTATTTTTTAATTCTACCATCTGTATGATCAAACTGTACCACAGTAAAATTCCGACTGCAACAACGCTGAGAAACACACTCTGCTCTGTTAAGCCTTCGGCTCTCCGTCTCTGAATCTGATTGATATGTCTGCAGACGTTGTGTTTTCTGTTTACATGCTGGACTAGATGTCCTCCTGAGCTGCTCGTGCAGTTACAGTAAATCTCCCGCCGCTGTCAGCTCGCGCCTGGGTCACGTAGCAACACCCAGTGACAGAGACACGCACGTTAAAGTTCACTCTTTAATTCAGTAAATTAATTAATTTAATTATTTAAAATTAATTAATTAATAAATGGTGAGGGCGGATCTTTATCTAAACTATGATGGGTCATGAATTGTATCGTGTTTATTGGGTCCATGTGTTGTGAGTATAACGAGATGTTTGTGTTCATGTTCTATTGTGGTGAGAAGGGAACGTTTTTAATGACGTGGGTGGGACCAGTACACCAGTACTACTGCGCCAGAGTGATGCTGCGCTACACTGTATTACTGTGTACTATGTGACAGACAGACAGATAGATATTTTGTTAGTTATTTTGCACACTTCTGGACATTTTTCATTCATTTCCACTTTTTATTTGGAAATTGTTAAATTTAAATTTATTTTGTCTTTTACAGATAGGTTTTATATATTTTTTGTATATTTTTGAAATTTTTTATATTTTGTTCTATTTCTGTATCTTATTTCTTGTTAATTGTTTAAAAAAAATTAAGTTCACTGGCGGTCGTGTAAATATTTCACTGCACATTGTACTGTGTATGTGACAAATAACATTTGAATTTGAAATAGATGATAGATAGATAGATAGATAGATAGATAGAAGACACATTTGTTGATGTGATTTCACACTGTATATCCTCTTGTGACCCAAATGCTAAGGACTGTTGTGTATAATTCTTTTGCTAAACTTCTTCCTGGTTAAAGACATTGATTAAATTTATAGTCATCAGTCAGTAGGATTTGCAGAGTACATACCGGTAGAGTCGGCTCTCAGTTATTGACCAGAACTTAGTGCAATGCCTACAAGATATATAAAAATAATATAAATAAAGCTCCCGCGACCCTGAACAGGATAAAGCGGTATAGAAAATGAATGAATGAATGAATAAATAAAGCTCATACGTCACAAGTAATAATCATCACTTTTTAAAAAAACATAAATTATTAATAATAATAATAATAATAAGTGCAGCGTAACCTTGATGTGAAAATTGTATTTACGACAAAGTGACAACAGTACAAACAGTAGTGTGTGCGATATTATTACGGAGTAATTGCGCGTAGACGCTGTGTTGTATATTGTAGCGTGATTGGCTGTTGTTGTGTCATTGAGCTGTTGTCTATGACATACTGCTACTACAGCAGGAGAAGATTCCAGAGTAAGATGTTTTGTTGCTATATTTTCTGTGATGAATTTTGCAGGAATCATCATCAGAGGGCCAATTTAATTGAATTTCTTTTGTGTGTGTGGAGGGGGGGGGGTCGGGTTGCTTTGGCAACAAAGGACCTTCAGAGCAGAAAGAAAGAATGGAGGATGGAGGTCATGGTCTGGGAGTGGAGTGTCCACCCTTCATATTCAGCCATCATTGATTCAGAGATCAATACGTGTGCGGGACGTGTTGTCGTCCCTGATTGATGTGGTTCTTCTTCTTTTCTCCTGGCCGGGTGTTGCTTTACCAGCCTTTTAAATGCCAACTGAATTGCTGCCTTTAGAGAAAGTCAAAATGACAAGCCTCGGCACTAACAGGAGCCAATTATGGGGAATTTACTGCTGTACTGTACCGCGTTTTATTTCCATCAGAAACACAAAGCAGCTCATCTAAAGCTTAAGAGCTACATAAATAGTGAGGCACTTTCCCTTAACACACACACAAATTTTACATGCATTTTTCCACAGAATGGATCTCTCACAAAGACACACATACTGTATATTGCGGTGTGTGTGTGTGTGTGTGTGTGTGTGTATACAGATGTGATTTTTTTTCTCTCTCTAGGCGAAATGAAACGCCTGGTTCAATGTAAGTGGTACTGCACTGCTTTTAAGCTCTTACAGATGATTGATGTGCAGTGTGCACACACAAACACACACACATACACACACACAAACACACACACACACACACACTCCATTTTGGAGGGTGGAGTTTTGCAGCTGTGTCAATATGCTACCATGCAATCAAAAAGCTTTTCCCTTTTCAGCCTCACCATTGGCATCTTCACAAGGGCCCTCGGCTTTTGTGTGTGTGTACAGAGTGAACGCGGTATTTGCGCTCACCACGCCTAATGATCACACGACGTCTCGTCAGGGTTCCGACCTTGTGCAGATTTACTGCGATAAAAGGCAGCCAGAAAGACGCTGATTGCTTTTGTGAAATGTTTTATCTCTCTGATGAATCGTTTTAAAGATGAAAAGAACAGAATCCAGAAAAGATCTAAGCAGCGCTGGTGATGTGCCAGGCAGGTTCACTACCGCAACCACCAAACCAATGCTTTTTTAATGTTGACATTTGCTTTTTTAATTTTTTTTTATTTCTTTATTTTTATACTCGTGCTTTTACATTTGGATTCCATTCAGCTTGGTGAGACTGGAGTGTATTTCTGTGTGATGAATTAAAGTCTCTCTCTCAGATCACAGGTACTTTTGCATAACATTAACAGCCAGATGACTGCTGGAAAAGTGGCCTGAAGGACGATGTTCCTCAAACGAAGTTCAAGCTTTGAAGGCAACACAGAGCAAGCAGATACCAAGTGTTTACAGCAGCCTATTTATCAGTCAGTTCAGTTCCCTCACTGTAGGCATCCAGCCACCAGAGAGAGAGAGAGAGACGGGGCTGACCTAACCCGGCCTGGTGACCTGAGCGGAAATTGAGCTGAGTAGAAGGAAGCTGCACTTGATGTTGTTTAGATTGTTTTTAATTATTTGTGTGTGTGTGTGTGTGTGTTTAGGAGTGCTGAAAGCCAAAGCACAATTGATGAAGAAGAGGAACAGCCCTGATCTGTCCGTTGTCAGTCTCCTTTGTCCTGCACTGGTGTGGATCTTTGGACTTTATTGTGTTTTGGTGTTTTAAGGACTTTTACACCCATATTGTTCCTCGCTGCTTCTGACTGCACTGTTTCAGTGTCGACTCTGCAGGCGTTTTCAGTTTCACTCTCCATTATGTTTAGATTTTTAGCTCCTCGTTTTTCATTGGTGTCTTGTCTTCCGTCTGGTCTTCCTGTTTCTCTTCCTGTTTTTTAGTACTTACTGTATGCCTGCCACTTTGCACAAGAGGAATCACGGCCTACAACCTCGCAGAGTAGCAAATTGGACTCTCCTCCCATGTATTTTTGCGGTGGAATAGGACGTCAGGAACCATGAGGCTGCTGCTCGCCCACTTAAATCACTTCGCAGATCCCTCTGTCCTCACCTCCTCCTAAACTATATTTCATTTGTACGCTGAAAGTTTGTCTTGGAAACAATGTGGAAAAACGGATGCAAGATCCCAAATGACACCTGAAAGAGAAACTGCCGTCCAAGGTGAAGATACTCCCTATACCGTGTGCCACTCAGCAGCTATCAGCACAGCTCTCCGTACAGCTGGATTTTTGCTGAGCGTGCTCCCAGAACAGCACAAGCCTCGGTCAGCTCAAGAGCTACAAGGACAGAGGGTTCTCAGCTCCAGACGGAGGTCAACAGGGAGACCTTTCACGCTAAGTCCCAACCAGAGATAAGAACTGTTTTTTCTCAAGTGATGCCATGCTGAGCCCGGATCATGTCCTGTCCGATTTCTTGCTGTGCCTGAATAATTCCTTGTTCTGGAAGACTTTTCTGCCCAAGCCATATGCCACATCCATCCCCGCCAAGCCCAGCTGCGCCCTCTGGTGCTGGGGATGAATTTCTGTCTCCATTGCCTGGCTTCAATTAATGCTAATTGTTAATTGGACCCATTTAATTTGGGATAAAAGCTACTGTTATAAAAACAGTAAGCTACAGAAAGGCTCATTTTCTACAGTTTTCATGATGGTGCATATTTTTTTTGGGAGGGTGGGGCGGGGGAGGGGGCAGGTATGTCCTTGAAGACCAGTCAATTATTATTTAACAGATTGGTTGAATTAAATTGAGTGATGATTAAAAAGTATGACTGCGGTAAGCTTCAAAAAATAAAAAAGGTTAATTGATACAGGATCAGGTAGAGAACCTTGATGTCATCACATTCCCAGTGCTCTTCCCCATGGGGTCTACCTCTTCTATAAATGGCAGAGAGACAGGTCAGGATGGGAGTGCAAATCTTTAAAGGTTAGAAAAGCCCTGGAAGAAGCTGCTTTTCCATTTGAAACTTAGGTTTATCATTGTAGAGCGTGAATAGTGGAGCAGCTACAAAGCAACAACTTATAGAAATGAAGACATTTTCAACATTTCCCCTTTGAGGCTACAGAGTCACTGCCTCGACTTTGGTGTGGGCTACGTTTATCCCCGAACGTCGAGGATGTAACCAAGGAAAAAGAGGGAACAGATGAAATTTTCTTTTCATATAAACACATTCAGATTCAATTTGGATACTGTTTTGATGGCCCAGTGGGTTCAGTTTGGTCTTGGTTAGAAGTGGATTAATGAAAATGTTGTTGTAAATGAAAGGTACATTTTATATACAGTACAGACACTCTCGATCAGCTAGTGTCGCTCTGATTAACAGGGGAGATCAACTGTAACTTTGCATAGAGTAATATTGTATATAAGGTGTTTACTTTCTTCTTAAACTAATAATAATGTGTGTGTTTGAACCCCTTAAATAAAGAAACACAAGAAGCACCATGAAAGCATATTTGGCTCAAAGTCACATCACTTACACTTCACTTCTCTGACTGACAGCCTGAGTGTTATTCTCTAAATGCCCCACTTTCTGGCTCTGGTCCTGTTGTGGAGAGATAACACACCAAACACAGCTGGTTTCTAGCGTGTCAATACAACCCATTTTACGCCCAATTTTCTCCCTTAGTGACAGAACTACAACTGTTGTGTTCAAAACGGCATGAGCGCACACATTAGTTACAATTGGTGCGTAATTAACAACACCAACAGGGAGCCACGGTTGCAGAAAATGAAACATAATGTACACAACGATCACACACACACACACACACACTAACTGCACACTTCCTTTAATAGTCTGATAATTGCCATGTGATTGGACATGACTGCATATCTTCTGTATATACAAAAATACAAACACATTTTATCCAAAATACATTTTTAAAACTCTTTCTGGACTCCACATGCACGAGAGTATGAAATGGCACTGTGCCGTGTGACTGTATAAACTGGCAGATTAAAAATGTATTAAATAATGAAAAAGAAGGGACAACAGAGGGAAAGGGCACCTATTGTTACTGAGCATGATGACTGTTTTTTTTTTTTTTGCAATGACGGCACATTCCGTGTTCAATACCTCAGTCCTAACAAACTAAAGATAACTTCAGGTGGCATAAAAGTTGGCATTTGTGTTATATTTCCCCCATTTAACTTTTTAATCAGTATATAATTATAATATTTCTCCAAGGCTGCTTTTCAGATCATCATGTCTTTGTGTTTTATCTGATGACCTTTTGTCCATTTTCACATTTCTGCTGCTGAATCTTTATACTTGACATTGACCTTTTGTTCTTTTTTTCTTCATCTTTTGTGGATGTCAAACTGTAAGCTTTTAAAATGTATTTTGTCAATTGTGACACTAACAATAAAATATGAAATAAAATAAAAATATATGGAGATGGTATGTGTAGAAACTAGTTAGTTTTTACACATACACTATACATATACCATCTAAAAGTAAGTGAGTAAGTAAGTCAGTGAAACCTCGGTTTGCGAGCAAAATTTTTAAAATAAATTTTGACTTGGAAAACGAACAAGTCTTGGTTTTTACGAGCACCGAGTATCATGTATCACGTGATCACAACTGAGCCAATGGTTTTTCTCTCTCTCTTGCGCTGCAGAATTGTGGGTAATCGTCTCCCCTGCTGGGTCTTAGTGCTCGTCTCTTACCGGTATAATCAACATCCGTGCACTGTTTACTATAAGACTGTGACCACGTGTGTGTGTGTGAAACATATTTTATTTTGTGTCTGTATGCATGTGTGTACAGCGCGCGTGTACTGTTTATTATAATACGTGTGTACAGCGCACGTGAAAAGCAAAAGAAATTCTCATTAGAGAGGTTAAAGATCAATTTTCTCTCTCTGTATCAGCCTGCTCTTTGTGTCTGTATGTGCGCGCGTCATTGGATACCGTGCTCCACACACACACACAAACACACACACACACACACAGCGCCTGCATGCACAAACAGAAACACTTTATTTTAATTATTATAAATTTATTTGTACTTTTTTTAAAAAGGTAAAGTTCAGGTTTATTTGATTTATTTTTAATTTCAATTTTATATGAATTATTTTTATGTATTAATTTTTTTTGGCTGTGGAACAAATAATCTGAGTTTCCATTATTTCTTATGGGGAAATTCGATTTGGTTTATAAGTGTTTTGGAATATGAGCTCGCTTCCGGAACGAATTATGCTCGTAATCCGAGGTTCCACTTGGATTATGAGTGGAATATGCACTGGTTTTTCCAGGAGCTTCTCCAAGGTCACTGTGCAGAAATGCAAGATAATACAAAAGGCATTCAAGACAATGTGGGACGTGATTGTGCAGAATAACAAAATACCCTTTATTTCTGTTTATTTCCCTTTTTTTCTTTATATAATAACCTGCTACACTAATGCACATATCCCGGTGTTTCACTAGTGCTTGGACCCCATCAAGGTAGAATGTTTTCTCAGTACGCTGGAGCCGTGATCTGACTGCCTGCTTCATGTCTGAATCTCCAGCCTCCCAGGAACTCCTTTAATGACTTTTCCAAAAATGTAGAAATGTCCTGAAGCGAGGTCAGGGCTATACTGTAACTCAGAGTTCCTTTAATGTACAAGTGGTGTTGGTGAATGAGGGTGTACAGTTCACACAAACAGATGTGTTTCAAGTTATCAGTTGATTTTTAAGAATCAGGTGTTCCACTCTCGACTCTCTCACGGGCTCTGAGCCACCTCGGCCGGGATTAGGACACATACAGCTGTATAGATGGGCTGTGTGTGCTGTAGCATTACACTCTTCCTAAGAACCAGGATGCTCAAACCCGTACCCAGCATGACAGCATGAGATTCACAAACCCAGCTCCATGAAGACATGGTTCCTTAAGTGGGAGAACCCCACAGAACCATCACGTTTGGGATGAACTGGGGCAGCAATACTAGCGTAGTAGTTAGCACTGTCACCACAACCAGGGTGTACCCCATCTTGTGCCCTAAGTCTCCTGAGCACCCCACAACTCTGAACACAGGATAAAGCGGAATAGACGATGAGTGAGTGAGTGAGAGTAACTGGATTAACTGGATCCTCCTTGACATTAGCGCCTGAGTTCGCTAATGCTCCTGTAGTTGAATGAAGAAACAGGGGAGCGGCCACGAGCCGCCTGTCATAAGTGTTAGCCAACAACTAATTAATTATAAATTATTTGTGCTAAATTGCCAGTAGTGCTTCTCTAAAACATTAATGCAGGACACAAAATTCTTGGAGAAGTGTTTTAATTACCTTAAACAGCTCACAAATAACCTGATTAGCAATTGTCATTGGGAGTCAAATCAATTTTGAGGGACATTTGCTGTCTGACAGCTGTAAACTGTGTCTCAGTTTCAGTCCAAAGCCAATATGAAGCACATGGTTCCTGTGCTGGGGCATGTGTAATCCAATCTTAACCCCTCCGCTGTCCTAGTTTCAAAATGCTTGACCTTTATAACTCAACATCCTGTACGGTGGGAGAATGCCAGCTGTCTCACACAATCCCTAAATGTCATGCATAAAAGACTGATAAGCAATAAGCTGCACTGGAGTTCATCAGAGGTCACAATCATTTCATTGTTAATTATAGATAAAAAATTCTGCAAGGCTTTAAGCCCAGGTCTTTACTGAGGGGATGACCTGACAGTGTGTGGTGCAGTGGGTTCATGACTGAAGGATAGCCTAGGACAAACAAACAAATAGTAATAATAATAATAATAATAATATTTTATGCTGAATATTTGATCTAGTTTAATGTAGAGGCTCTTAACCATTAGGTAGAGGTAATGTGAACATACTAGAACCAGAAGATACAAGCACATTACTGAGAATCTTATCCACACTGCATTGGCTCTCTCTGCCCTCTGGACATGTCTGACTCGTCCTGGTGTCCCTCTTCTGGTTGGAGATCTCATCGCATGGATGCTTCGTGTGGTCTGCTTGGGATGTGTGTGGTGACTGGGGACGGTTCCACCTTGCCAAGAAGACGGTCCTGGCCTCAGCTGATGCAGACAGATGTTTCTCTGAGGACTCGTGACTGCAGTCACTCAATAGTTCAGGGCTGGAGTTTTCAACACTCTATCTGAGCCTCTAATAATGAACTGGACTCCTTAATAACCTCTCCACATTTCCTGTTATACTGAACTTCCAGCCTCCTAACACACAGTGCAGATCAATCCCTGCTATCCGTTATCACCCAGATGAGGACGGGTTCCCTGTTGAGTCTGGTTCCTCTCAAGGTTTCTTCCTATCGCCATCTCAGGGAGTTTTTCCCCTCAGCATCGTCACCCTCGGCTCGTTCATCAGGGACGAACTGATCATTTTAATTCATACAGATTTGCTCACATTTCATACCATTTCCATAATTTTCCTTTGATTGTGTAAAGCTGCTTTTTTTTGACAATGACAATTGTTAAACGTGATATATAAATAAAATTGAATTGAATTGAATTGAATTAAAGTGACATGGCTGGCAGACACAGTGTGTGTCACCATTTATCACTATGGACAGGATCATCACCTCACATTGATTTGCAGCAGGACTGAAATGCTTCATATTCCTAGATCTTGATCTTGCTTTTCCAGTACCACTTCAGTTCTGCTGCATATGGACTGAAATTAAAGCAGTGCGAGATTAAAAACACTCTAAATGCCAGTCTTGACACTTCTCTCCCCAACGGGCTAAACCAGTTCTTCGCTTGCTTTGAGAACCAATAGCATGACGATGCCACCTATTGCACTCTGCAAAACTGACTTGATCACTAAACCAGTTGGTCCGGATATTTGATGTAATTAATAACATAGTATTCAACCTCTCACTACAGTTTTTGCTCTCACCCCTTTTGCTACATTTAACTAATGCTACACACTGACAATCATGAAGTGCTTTGAGAGACTCATTATGAACATCAAAACCATCACCCCTGCTCTCAAGCAGTGCCAGTTTGCATAAACAGCAAACAACGTTATAGAAAGCATGGTCTCTAGTGCGATCCACACGGCCCTCAAATACACTTGAAACCAAAAAAAAAACACATGACGATGCACTTTTTGGCTGCTTTTAAAACCAAAAGACCCACAGGCTAATTATGGATTCCTTAACATACAATCCCCAAGATATACAGTAGAGACTGCATGTTATCTGCCCTCATTGTAATCATAATTAATGCATGACTCCACCACAAAACATTCATCCAACATGTAGGTCAGGTTTGCAGTCGATGTTCTACAGGGTTGAAGGTGTGACTTCATGAACAGGTGCTCAGAGAACAATCTCATCATTAGCACCACCAAAAACCCAGAAGATCACACCTCAGGGCAACCTGGGGTCTACACCAGCTTCCCTCAACATGCATAAAGACGAGATGGAAAGAGTGGAAAGGTTCAATGTCCTGGGCACACATCCCAGAAGTTCTGACATGGTCTCTCAACACCTCCCACTTAGTGAAACGAGTCCAGTAGAGACTGCTGTTCCTGAGGAATCTCAAGAAGGCCTGCCTAGCATCACCACTCACAGAATTTACTGTCACTCCATGGAACGCACCATGGAGAATATGCTCTCCTATTTCGCAAGTGTGTGGAAAGAGAACATCATTGATGCAACCAGGGAAGACTACACCAAGTGGTGAACACATTTATGGAATTTGGCAGACACCCTTCTTCAGGGAAACGTATGGTTATCTCATTATACAGCTGAGCAATTGAGGAGTGAGGGTCTTGCTCAGGGGTCCGAAGGTGGTATCTGGCTAGTGCTGGGTTTGCACGACCTTCTGATCACTAGTCAGACATGCTGGACAAAAATCCAAAATCCAAATCCAAAGTGTCTGTCTATATTTTATGCCAAATTTTATATTCACTGTTTTATGTCCTCCCATTTACACTGGCCATTACACCAGCCATTTTAGACCACAATGTTTATTGTTGTGTATACTGTAGTAGTATTATATGGTTATATTGGTTTGTGCTTAAATTGTCCTTGAACTGCTTAAGGTTCCTCTAGAATTGTTGTGAATAATGAAATATTATTGTACCAGTACACTGATAAAATTCTTTATTTTCCAAAATAAACAACACCTTGGCATGGTGTTGGATGGTTGGTCAACATTACCAATACATTTTGCTACATGTCACTGTTTGATCGTCACTGGGAAGAGGAGACTTGCGTACTGTAACACAGCAGTAATAAAACCTTGCAATTCAAGAATTAATATATTCTGTAATTAGTTGGAGCCTAAATCAACTCGAGCAGAGAATCATTGAGGCGCTGGAGAATGTTACGCAAGATATGTTTGGCAGGAGCTGGACTGGACGTGTGTCGTGTTACAGGTAGTACAAAGCCTCATTTGTGAAACTTTGTGAAATCAGTTATAAAATTTATATCCGTTTCAATATGTTGTTAGAATTTTGATAAATACATTTTTTATTTTTCAATATGATGCCGATTTAGTTTTGTTTACCTAGGACCTGTAGTTACTTAGATAATCATAATTTTAATAATTTTTTATGGGACACTACAGTAAGCATCATCTAGTACTTTAATGTCAATAGTAGCATTTTAAAATTAATGTGAATTCATTGGGAATGACAATGCAGTTTGACTAAGTTAAGAAAGGAGTGATGTGCTCATATCTGATCTTCTGGTTCTAGTGAGAACTTTGGCTGTTGCATTCTGGACTAACTGAAGCTTGTTTATGCACATGGTAAAACTTTTATAATAATAATAATAGGTTTCATTTATATAGCGCCTTTCCAGAGCTCAAGGACGCTTTACAATAGACAGTAAGGTGTTAAAGTAATTCACAGTAGAAGTAACATAAGAATAAACAAATTTGCTGCATTATATAGTGACATTAAATTTTATGTAACTACATAGAAAGTTGCATTTTTTTAAAGCAGGGGTTAGATTAGTAGGTCTGGGTTGTTCTTAACCAAGACCAGACTGAACAAAATATTTAGATGTTTTCTTTTATAGGAATAAATAAGAACCTTTAAGGTTATTTTGAACGTCTCTCTCTCTTTGAATGTGTCTCTCTCTCTCTCTCTCTCTCTCTCTCTCTCTCTCTCAACAATACAGTGGATTATCCCAGGTCACACTGAGTAAACACTGATCATTGCATGGCATTGATCTGTGTATGGACATTGTGTTGTTTGATTCCAAGTTGCATGTGTGCGCAAAGGACATTTGAAGAGAAGCTTCAGAAAAAAACCCTTGATCTGCTTCTAAAGCACAGCTCAAGTCTGCTTTTTCTAAAATATAACATCCGCAGGTTCAGGAGAATTATCATTTAATTTATATCATAAGGTCCACTTGAAGACAAGAGCTTGCTCTTTGTACGTGTAGCTTCTTTGCGATGAGCAGCTGTTCAGGTAGGTACAGACACACACAGGTACTGAGCTGGAATTTGATTAAAACTCAGCAGGGACTCACAGGAGAGAAGCAATCAGTGCAGGAGAGGAATCAGTCGGGTGTAACACTGAATCAGCAGCTCTGTCAGGACCGCTCGTCGGCAGCTCTTACTTGGTAAAATAGCTCCAACAATTAAGTTTTTTTTTCTTCAGAGGTTGAAATGGTGCTTAGGTTTTGTCACAGGAGCTTCGTCACAACTCATACGAGTATTATACCTCAAGTGGCTGTTCATTAGGGGCGAGTCACATGCCTTTCATCATCATAAAGGATAACAGGAACAATGTAGGAACAAAAAAGGAGTGTTATGTCATTAACATAGCTTAATAGCTCTTATATATTTACTGCTGTTATGTAGATATAATGATGTACTGTAACTTCTTTTCTCTACAGCTCTACAAGTCAGCCATGCAGCTCATATCTGGATAAATATATTCTATAAGTATACTGCGTGATAATTTGTTTTTCTGGAAGCTGCATCCCGACTACAGACGAACCCGTTAAAGCACCGTTTGAAGTCTGATTAGATCGTTCTAGCTGCAGGTAGGTGTGTCGCCTCAATTAGCTGGGATTGGTTCCGTTTCAGAGGTGTGAAATGATTTGCTCTGTCATGAGAGATATTATGTGTGTTAGTCAGACATTAAAGTAGAGCGCAGCAGAGATGCTTGGGATTGAATTTCTGTGTTATGAGAATAAGTGAATGAGTATGAGTGTGCATGATTAAAAAACTGCTATAAAAATATTCTTATATGACATCTTTTCTACTTTTTTTCTAAATCTTTCCATGTGTAAAAGTTAGTGTCCCTTTTAATTTTATGGTTTTTGTGCGTGTAAAAGTATATAAAAAATTATGTGATCGTATATCTTTATACGAATAACTTTTTCCATCATGCACGTGGGACGTGTCACAGTCAGGCCAGGCTCCAAACCCAATCTGACACAGCGCCCTCTATCACCCGAATACAATTACAACCACCTGACATCAATCAACAAACACATAAAGACCACACACCACGCCACAGTCAACGTCCGGGCTCGTACCGCTGAGTGTGGACTCAATTTCCGACGTGCAAGTAAGAAGATTTATACTTACCTGTATATCTGCTTTCAGAAGCTCTCCCAGTCCCCAGCACGGAGCGTGGAAGCTCCGCGTGTTCGTGGTGTGTGTATCTCAGTCAGATCTCGCCAAACCCAGGTTATGACTCCAATCCGTTTGTTGTTCTTACAAGAAAGAAGAGTTACTGTTTGTTATACCACCTTCCCAGTTAACCGATTATGCTATACAAGCCGCATTGGCTATCTAGCCAAAGACTCCATTCCTGCCAACAGTACGTTGATTCTAAATAAAACTGCTCATTGTGAAACTTACCTTTGTTTGAAGTCCATCTTTGTTACAGCACGGTGGTGTAGTGGTTAGCACTGTCGCCTTGCACCTCCAGGGTCCGGGTTCGATTGCCAGCCAGGCTCGATTCCCGTCTCTGTGTGCATGGAGTTTACATGTTCTCCCCGTGCTTGGTGGGTTTCCTCCGGGTACT
>JAOTQY010000003.1:22934656-22944781 GCA_026413445.1 Dolichallabes microphthalmus
TTTATTCTAGACTGAACAGGTAGCCAGTGCAGGGATGATAATATTGGGGTTATGTGATCATATTTTCTGGATCTAGTAAGAAGAAGAACGGTGTACTTTGATTAAAAAGTTGATTGGAGAGGGGAAAACCTATAAAGAGGTGCAAAAAAGTATAGGCTGTTCAGCTAAAATGATCTCCAATGCCTTAAAATGGAGAGCAAAACCAGAGAGACGTGGAAGAAAATGGAAGACAACCATCAAAATGGATCGAAGAATAACCAGAATGACAAAGGCTCAGCCACTGATAAGCTCCAGGATATTCAAAGACATGTAAGTACTGTGACAGTTACAGTAGAAGACGTCTGTGTGAAGCTAAAATATTTTCAAGAATCCCCCACAAAGTCCCTCTGTTAAAAAAAATGCATGGGCAGAAGTGGTTACAATTTGCCAAAGAACACATCAACTGGCCTAAAGAGAAATAGAGGAACATTTTGTGAACTGATGATGAGAGTAAATTTGTTCTTTTTGGGTCCAAGGGCCAAAGACAGTTTGTGAGACGACCCTCAAACTCTGAATTCAAGCCACAGTACACAGTGAAGCATGGTGGTGCAAGCATCATGATATGGGCATGTTTCTCCTACTATGGTGTTGGGCCTATTTATCGCATACCAGGGATCATGGATAAGTTTGCATATGTCAAAATACTTGACGAGGTCATGTTGCCTTATGCTGAAGAAGACATGCCCTTGAAATGGGTGTTTCAACAAGACAATGACCCCAAACACACTAGTAAACGAGCAAAGTCTTGGTTCCAAACCAACAAAATTAATGTTATGGAGTGGCCAGCCCAATCCCCGGACCTTAATCCAATCGAGAACTGTGGGGTGATATCAAAAATGCTGTTTCTGAAGCAAAACCAAGAAATGTAAAAGAATTGTGGAATGTTGTTAAAGAAACATAGAGTGGAATAACAGCTGAAAGGTGCCATAAGTTGGTTGACTCCATGCCACACAGATGTGAAGCAGTTATAAAAAAAACTATGATCATACAACTAAATATTAGTTCAGTGATTCACAGGATTGCTAAATCCTAGAAACAAAAAAGTTTGTACAAAATAGTTTTGATTTTGTACAGTCAACGGCAGACACTGCTAATTTTTTTTAACACACCCCTTTCAACTAATTGCCCAATTGCACAGCCTTAAGAGCGTGCATATCATGAATGCTGGGTCTTGTTTGTTTTCTGAGAATCTACTGCACCTACTGTTAACTTGTTTGCAATGTACAGTAGCAATAAAAATATACTAAAACCCTGGATTATTCTGGTTAGTCACATTGTACTGCTATTATTTTGAGCAATACTGTATATGCCTCCAAGAGATTCGTTTCCCTATGCAGTTGGATAAATTTAACTGTTGTTTCTGCTACATAGTACTGTAAATTACTTTAAGGAATTTTAGCACAGAGTTGGCTAGCAATTAATATAATGTTAATTTTGTCAGCTATTTTCAATTTTAGTCTTATTTCCGGGATAAATGTCCCTGTTAGTTATCATATTTAGTCAATCTTATCCTATTTTTGTTTAGTCAAGTTTTAGTAGACTGCAAGTCAGAGCAACCCTTAAGTATTTTAGTCTAGTTTTATTCAACGAAAACGCAACATTTTACTGTAGCTATAAGATTATTATTAATTAACCCCACAGTCAATCTAGGTTAAAAACAAATATAATCAACTGCTGCATGTCCAATACACTTTTTTAACTACAAAAACAGTTGGAGCAGTCAGGACAATACAGTGTTTTAAAACTTTTTATTTTATTTTATAGGAATTTACACATTTGGAATGTTGTAAGGATAGCTCCTATGTGTCACAATCATTTGTTAACCTATTAGCTTAATGGGTTTGGCAACAGTTTAGCTATAAAATAAAATACATAACGTATAACAAAACAATCTGGAAAACAGAGGCTGTAAACCTAACTTGAGATTTTTATGGTATGTGTCTTTTCAGGTTTGTGGTATTTTTCCCAGTAATTGTGTTCCCACACTGTTCCCCCTCCGATACTCCACATCAGATTATTTTCCCCGGTTCAATATGAAGAAAATGGGGTATGAGTAATAATGAGTAATACTGCTGTCATGACAAAGAGTTAAAGATGACTGAGCTTGTAAAATCCAGTCACTGTGACCGGGGAAATACTGCTGCTCATGTTATAATGAATGAATACTGTATTGCAGTATTGCGTATTACCGTATATTATTTTTGTTGACGAAATGAACACTACTAGCAATACCTAAAGTATCATGCATACACACTGGAGTGTTTTGAATTTAAGGTTATGAGAAGGTTTTGTTTTTTGAAATAGATAACTGTGAAATCAATAATTTCTGGATCTGTTGACACATACTGTAATTCATGAGATTTAGATAAAGAAATATATTTCTTAGGATTCTTAGGAGGGTTGTTCCTGTTCCACTATATACAAGATGATCAGTGGTGCAACACAGATGTTTTGTAACTTTGACTTCTGGTCCTTTTTAGGTAATGACCTTTTTCTGGTGGCAGTACATGAGTTGGGCCATGCGTTGGGTCTGGAACATTCTAATGACCCGAGTGCTATCATGGCCCCCTTCTACCAATACATGGACACACAAAACTTCAAACTGCCACTAGATGACCTTCAAGGCATCCAGAAAATATATGGTATATAAGTAATTTCAGTTCAGCATTAATAAGGACTGGTGTACATAATATTTTGGTAAATATCCTGCAAAAGAATAGTTCTGGAAATTGCATAATTACATAATAATATGATAGGTGATTGGAAATTAAGATGAAATAGAGTAAATGTGAAATGTATATAGTGAAAAGTAGGTTGACTATATGAACAATTTAGCAGCAAAACTAGAAAAACTTTATTTTTCGGACCTGCAGTCTGTGTTTGATCATCCTGAACAAGGCAATTTCTGCCATGTTCCTCTGTTATGAGTTGAATTATTAGGTCTACATTGATTATGACTTTTTATTTTCACTGTTTGGTTACTCTGATGTGAAGTTTGAACTTTATTAAACACTGTTTTTTAAATGCCTCCTAGGTGTCCCAACTGCCATGTTGGAGCCAACTCGGTCTCTCCCAACCCTTCCACCACGGCAGACTTACTCTCCTTCTGAAAGGAAAAATGACCGTCAGTCCCGTCCTCCTCGACCTCCGTCTGGAGACAGGCCATTTTCTCCTGGCTATGGAAAACCCAACATCTGCGATGGCAATTTTAACACAGTGGCCTTTTTCAGGCGGGAGATGTTTGTTTTCAAGGTGAGCTTGCTTACTATTGGAGTAAGGTCAGAAATCCCGTACAGTAAAAGGCTTTTTATGGGCTCCTCTCTTCAATTAGTTATTGTCATTTGTAACGTAAACTGTACAGATATATCCAATATTTCAAGAGGGTCAAATTGTTGGCCTGCATCAAATAAATAATTAAAGAGCCAAAGTTCATGGAATTCAGTTAGGAAATGTCCAGAGTATTAGTAAACCTTAAAAGAAAGTGGCGAAACACTTTTTCAAATTTGCAGTTTAAGTGGTTCTCTTACAAAAAGGTAGAAAAAAGGTACAGAAAAAAAAGTGATTGACCATGAAAACCACTTGTTAATGAAATTAATCAGAAAAAGGCTTAAATTTGCAGTCCAGACGTAGCCTACTGCAGAGGGATGGAGAATAACCAGAGCTAAAGTTGGTCCAAAGCCTAACAATATTTATATAACAATTTTCAGCCTAACAATATGTATATTTTTCTTAACCACTAACTAATATTGTTCATTTATTACATATGGTTGCACTGTAATACATTCCAAATGTATCTTTTTATATGCATCAAAATCAGGACTACTAGCCTCCTTTGGTTTGCATGAACCTGGCCCACGAGCAGGATGGCCCAATGCCAAAAGCAGACAACAAATTGTAACGCTAATCAATTTGATGTAAATTATGTCAAGACATTTTCATCTGCCTTTTCAACCAACAGCTACAGTAGATGTAATGTTAGCAACCACGTGCAGGATGACAAATATCAAGTGGACAATTTACTTAAAGCTAGAATTAGCATCTTTCCATTAGAGCACATTTGCCAGAGGATTTTAACATCATTAAAGGAAAAGCCTAACATCTCAAGCAGGAGAGTCAGTAGTGAGACTATTATGCAGAATTGCAAGAACCGTGAGTTAAGCAGTGGGGAAATGTTACTTTGGATGTCTTATAACAGTGATACTGCTTTTATAACAGTAAATAACAGAATTTATTGCTTGATACATTTGGACTTGTAATTTGACGCTACATGGTAGTACTTACTAATTTCACTAGTACTGTGAGCTCATATGCTGTTATCAATAATTCCGCTAAACCATGGGCTCCAACTCCTTGTTACCTTTATGCATGCTTGTTATTTAATTGATAAGCTGCATTTTTATTTGGATTCACTGAGAATGTAAGTACATTATATGTTAATGTATATTGTGCCCTACTAGGCTTTCTGGACCAGAGACGCATAATAAGCTCTCACATGAATATTTTTTAGTATTATTGATCTTAATGTTTATTATTCTGACAATTATTTATTTATTTATTTATTTTTTGACATAGGATCGCTGGTTCTGGCGTTTGCGCAATAACAAGGTTCAAGAGGGTTACCCCATGCTGATTGAGCAGTTCTGGAAAGGTCTCCCACCCCGCATTGATGCTGCTTATGAGAGATCAGATGGGAAATTTGTGTTTTTTAAAGGTATTTACATATGTCTGATTTGTATGAGCTTAGGGTTCATATTGAATAATAAAAATTAGTAAGTTGCATGAATGTGTAAAAATGTTTCCCCTTAAACTTCGTATCCCATTTTTTAAAAATAAGCATGAGAAGCCTCTATGTGTAAATCAGTTACTGGCCACAGTATTACAGTTACCATCTAAAAGAACTGTAATATCAGTAAAAGCCTAATTTCTTAGCTATCTTTTGATAACCTACTTTGAACTCAAACCCAAATATCTTCTTTTTTTTTTTTTTGGATTTTTTCCTGATTTTCTCCCCAGTTTAGTCGTGTCCAATTCCTCCTTGTCACTAGGGGGCTCCTACATTAAGTCTACTACTACCACTCAGTCAGGAGGGCCGAAGACTATCACGTGTTTCCTCCGAACCACGTGACGCCCGCCGACCGCATCTTTTCGAACTGCTCGCTCGCGCTCCATTGGGGGCGGCACTATCCGCTCCTTCCGCTTGCGTGAGCTCACAGACGCCTCTGCTTGGCTGTAGAGCCGTGATTAATGTGTGAGCACTAAGTACCTCTCATCCCTCCACTCTGAGAGAGCTCGGCCAATCAGCTCCCTCTAGACCTCCGGCTGTGAGAGATCACCCGGGAACCGAACCAGCGATCTCCAGATGATAGGGCGAGCACTTTACCACTGCGCCACTCGGAGGCAACCCAAATATCTTCACTGTACAGTAGTATTGGCCTTGCTATCACAATAAATTCAGAGGGGACTGTACATGTATAAATCTCTTTTTGAAGACTGATTGGTTCCATGTGTTAAGATCAGCATGTTCCAAGATTAGGTACAACATTTATAAATCACTGTGTGAAGGTAAAGCTGGCATTAGACCAGTAGCACTCCTGCAAGAATTAAAATTGCAGTGGACGCAGTGCATAATATCAGGAAATTTCAGCAGTGATTCTTCTTCACTCCATGCCATGAATCTGTCATTTAACTCTGTGCTTTCTCTGGACAATTCTGATTTCAGTTTCTCCACTGCTTTTCTTTCTTTTCCTCAAGCCCCCCTCTTTCTCTTAGTACAATAAATTACGTCAGGCCAATCTTGAGCAGAGCGAGTCTTTTTTTAATTCTAGGCTCTAGACCGCTGGGGCTGGATGTTTGCAGAATGCTAATATGCTGAATCCTACAGTATTCATGAAAAGTTGACTAGAAGGGAAAAGTGTGGTAAGCAGCAGCTTTTAGAATACAATGTGAAGGAATTGGGAATAAACTGCTGGCCAGGACTTTAGGTTGTTGCTAGGGCTGAGACTCTGAAGGCAATCTTGGCTGAAGCCTGGGGCAAATCTTTTAATTTCTCCTGCCTCAATTGTTTCCTTGACACGAGTGGCCCGCAGGCTGAGAACATGCCGATGCCACAGCAAGTGTGCGAGCAGCGGTTTTATATATACAGTACAATCATGTGTAAATGTTAGTGGCATCACTTTTAGTTCTAAGTGTTTTTGTGTAAAAAAAATAAAAAAATAATCATTTGGTTGAGGCAGGTCTTAGTATTAGGAAAATACCACCTCAGACAAACAACAACATATAAATTTTCCTCGATACCATTATACATTTAACAAAAATTAAACCAAAGGGAAAAAAATCATGCATGTAATGCTAAGTACCCATTATTTAATAGCTTGTAAATTCACCTTTAGCTGCAATACCATTGTTTTAGTCAAGTCTTCTTTACAGCAATCTTTACATAAATTTTAACAACTGCCTCAGGTCCGTGAGGTTTTTGGGTATTCTCTAATGCACAGCTCTGTTAAGGTTCCATCAAAGAATTTTTTATTTTAATCTTGATTCTTTTATTTTTCAGCCACTCTGATGTGGATTTACTAGTGTGCTTTAAATCATTGTCCTGTTGCATGACCAAATTTTGACTAGGTTTTAGCTGTCAGACCGATGGCCTTGCATTTTCACTGGTATACAGAGGAGCTCATGGTCAACTTAATTCAGGTCCTGTGGTTGCATGTCCAGGTCCTGTGGCTGCATGAACAAGCCCAAATCATCACCTCTCCACCCCCTTAACAGTGACTCCACGTTGTTTCTGCTGAAATGCTTTTTTGCTTTTGCCATGTCGCTGGTCTTTAAGGCCAAACAACTTCTGTCCATTGGACATTGTTTCAGAAGCCTTGTGATTTGTTTAGAAGCAGTTTTGCAAACCTCAGTTGTTCTTCCGTGTTCTTTTTAGACAGGCTTTCTCTTGGCAACCTTTCCAAACAATCCATACTTGTCTAGTCGTCTTCTAATCGTGCTGTCTCAGTGAGACCTGTAGGGTCTGATATATAGCTTTTGGTGTTTTTTTCCTTTTTTTGTACAGTGTTTTTCTAAGCATTGCTTGGTCTGATCTTGGGGTGAATGTGCTGTGACATCCACTCTTAGTGACAACTGTTTTGATTGCTGTCTACTAAACTTTCTCACTGTATAAAGTTAAACTCTAAATAGTTTGGAAACAGATTTATAACCCATTTGCAAATTGATGTGAAATTGATGTGCAGAAATTGCTTCTTTAAGATCATTGGCTTGTTTCTTTTCTTTCTGGCATTGCTCCAGACTAGCAAACTGTATTTATCAAGGTCTGCACAACTACTGGTGATCAATTAATCAAGGGCTGATGATTAGCAGCACCTGGCTGCAACTTACCCGGGCTAAAATCCTGTGGACATAGTAATGGGGTGCACTCATGTTTTTTATTTTTTACTTCATTTTTGTTAAATAAATAGTTGCATATTGAAAATATTGCAAAGTGCATTGTTGAAGAGGTTAATGCTGGCTATCAGAGAAACCTGTCAGTAACTGTTTTATTAACAAAAGGGAGACCTACTGAATATTAGGTGAGTGGTCATAATGTAATAGCTCATCGGGGTGTGTAACATACAGTATGCAATGTCTATTAATTAATAGATGTAATGTTCAGTATTATGTCTAATCCCCCCCCCCCCCTTTTTTTTTTTTGTCCCACCAGGAGATAAGTACTGGGTATTTAAGGAAGTGACAGCAGAGCCAGGTTATCCACACAGCTTAGTGGAGTTGGGAAACTGTTTGCCCCGTGAGGGAATTGACACAGCACTGCGCTGGGAGCCTGTGGGCAAAACCTACTTTTTCAAAGGTGACCAGTACTGGCGCTACAATGAGGAAAAGCATGCATCTGACCCAGGCTATCCCAAACCCATCACTGTGTGGAAGGGTATTCCTGAAGCACCTCAAGGAGCCTTTGTCAGTCGTGAAGGATGTAAGTGAAAGGACTCAAAAGCAAGGAAGTTACATTATGAAAATCTTGAAAATATCGCTTTAAAATTTTGCTAAAAAATCAAGGATTATAACATGAGCTTTACTTGTATACCTGCAGCAGATTTTCTCTTGTAGCACTGTGTGTGTGTGTGTGTGTGTGTGTGTGTGTGTGTGTGTGTGTGTGTAAATGACCGATACATATGACATCTTTAGAATAAGACTACTAAGTCTAAGTGAAAAAATCTAGATGTAACTGAATAAACATTAGATTAAAAAAGTGCTGTTAGGCAATAGAACAACAAGCAGCCAGAATGTAAATCAGTAGGAACTGGAACTAAAAAACAGAGGCACATCTTCACTGGTGGGAAGTACTGTAAGTGATATGACTGAAAAGAAAAGATGCACTGTTTAAAATTATTTCAGGAACATAATAAGACAAAATGTGAGTATGTGGCAGTATCAGAAACCTGATTAAACATAGGAGAACGTAGCCACATTTTCAGTTGAAGTCCTGAGCAAATGAAAGTTTATTGGGGTTTTTTTTGTTTGTTTTTGCTTTAAGAAAACAGTTAGACAATTTTTGTGGAATATTTATATAATTTATCTGTCTCAAATTATTTATTTCACATATAATACTTCACAATCCATTACAGTACACATACAACTTTTTAAAGTTTTTTTATAAGGATACAGGTTTTCATCTAGTTTTGGCATTTGCTTGAACAAGATCACTATTCGTATCACCCATGTTTAGTAAGAACAGTTTTTGGTCCCTTTGATTCAAGGGGTTGCCATACCAGATTATTTGATCTGCAAGATCTGGAACAGGTTTTACAACTGATGTTGCAACCCTCCCATTTTTAAAATGCACTTGGGCCTGTCACTGTATACAGTGATTGGGTTGTACTGGGTGTACGGTTATGGATCTTGCCCAAGAACCCAACAGTGGCGACATAGAAGTGATGGGGCACAAACCCCCTACCCTCAGATCAACAACCCTGAGCCTCAACTACCTGAGCCACCATTTCCCCTTTAGTATGAACAGTTTTAATGGGGTTATTTTAAAATCTTATTTCAATCAACATTTATATATTTGGTACGCACTACATGCACTGCAGGACATAACATTTAGAAGGCAAAAATGTCATAAGCAGATAATAGGATGTCAGATTTGCTGTAAAAATATATATATATTTTTTTCTTCTTTTTCATTTTTTTGCACTTTTTCATGTGATTCTGTTTGAGTCATGGTAATTTTTGTGAACCTATTGGAACATTTTATTACTCTAATTGGCACAGTGCACAGCTGTGTACATAACGGCTGCTTGTTTTGAGACATGAATCAAGCTTAATGGTTATTTTACTGTAGAATGGGAAAAAGCTGTCTAAATCTACCTGTCCCTATGAGAAAAAGGAATTGCCCCCTTTGTAAATCATGAACGAACTGTAATTAAATTACAGTTAAATTTCACTTGCCTGATTACTGGCAAGGCATTAGACTGCGGTTCAGAAGGTACTGGTTCAAATCACACAACCACCAAGTTGTTCCTGTTGGGCCCTTGAGCAGTGCTCTTAACCCTCAACTGCTCAGGTGAAGATAGATGAGATAAAAACGTAAGTCGATCTGGATAAGGGCGTCTGCAAAATGTCGTACATGTAAAAAAGCAACATGGCCTAAATAAATCCGAGAACAGATGAGAAACTAAGTAGTTGACATTAATTAGTCTTTTTATTTATTTATTTATTTATTTATTTATTTTGATGTAGCAGTTTAAACAACAATACATTATTTCCAATCAAATGTAACTACATTGTTCTCTACCAATCAATTTACTTTTTTTTTTTTTTTACATAATACAGAACTAGATAAACAAGGTAAAATAAAATTCAAATAACATTATTAATAACAATAATCATTTGTACAATCGGGGGAGGTTAGATATAAACTTAATAATAGTACTCTGTACTGAATAATGTCAAGAGTTTGTTCCTGGTCTACGTTGTGGACTGTGGGGGTAAAACCTGGTGGCTTCCAACAGGGAAAAGGCATACCATAGAAATTACAATATTTTCCATTAAAAAAAAAAAAAAAAAAAAAAAAGGTCAATTGTTTTATAC
>JAOTQY010000003.1:23045979-23056658 GCA_026413445.1 Dolichallabes microphthalmus
TCGGTTCAGGCACCGTTTTGGCACCGGTACCGTTTTAAAAGTATCGATTTGGCACCGGTATCGAAAAAAACCCAAACAATACCCAACCCTAATTAGAAGACCTTCTTTCCCCAGCATATTATATGACTTTCCATATCAAAGAACACTGCAGTTATCTGTCATGTGCATAAGCATTTTGTAGCAGATGTAATCTCTCCCTGGTGCTGTTTGCCAGGCCCATACTGTTGCTTCCTCTAACTCATAAATTGAGACTGGAAGGTCTAGCTCCTCCTCTGTGCCCTTTAGCATACTTCTTGTTTTTGTGCTAAGATTTTTTACATTTCTTTTTGTTGATAATTGCCATCTGGTTATTATAAGCACTGGGGTTTTGTTTTTACTTTTTACACCATTCATATTCCTTATTATTTTCCAAAAACATTTGTTAGTTGTGTTTCTTTTCCTTTTGTGCTACAGTATTGTCTCCAGTATGGATGTCTGGCTGTTTTGTTCTCTAGCTTGGGCTCTTTTATATTGGATTCGTTTTATTGTGTTTTGTTTAAGTTGTTTGAATGCTTCATTTCTATTTAATAGCCTCACTGCCATGTTGGTTCCACAATGGTACACACTTTACTTTTCTTTCCCCCTTATTTTTAGGGATTGTTTTTGTGCTGTTTGGTCGATAATATTGTTTTTTTTATGTCTATATTTGCTTTTAATTTTTCCCAATTTTTTTCTCCAGGATCCAACTCTTTATTTTAGTTTCCCTCTCTTGCCAATTGTTTACTTATTATTACCAATCTTACTTATTATTTAATAATGATCTCTTCCCAGTGAATAGTCTCATGTGCATATACTTGCAATTTCTTTAGACACCAGTGTTACGTCTGTTGTGCTATCTTTATTACGAGTCCCTTCACCATTCTTCATACACATTAAGCCTTTGTTCTTGCTTAATTCCTATTCTGCTTCCCCAAAGTGTGTTATGTGCGTTAAAATCCCCCAAACCAAATTATGTGTCCTTGATAATTTCCTTCTATTTCGTCCATCATGATTTTACGCAACTTTTTACATGGGTTATAGGAATTTACTTTAATTACTTTAGTAATAATTAAACTTTTATTATTTCATGTTTCATTCCTGCCTTCCATAACTTTGTCATTACTTCCTTCTTCTACTAGCACTGTTACTCCTCCTCATCTTTCTGATTGGTTCATAGCCATGTTTCTGTATATTTCCATTTTCAAATATAAGAAACATGGCTCTTATATGACACAAACCTCATAGCCATGTCTCCTGTATGGATATAATTTGTGGTTATTCTGGTATATCCAATATGAATATTTTAGTTTTTATCCATTAGCAAATAAATGTCTCACATTCCATTGTAATATTTCAGACTTATGTGTTGCGTGCTCCTTCATTTAGTCTTCCACTGACTTTATCATAACCAAGTCCATCCATCCCTAGATGTTTTTTGGCTGCTTGTCTGTGCCAGCCAATTTATGATGTCTGCCATAAGCGGCACAAAGTTGTTTTTGCTTACTATCAGCATGTGCAAGAAAAAAGCATGTAGCTCCTGTCTCGCACTTTCCACAATCGTGATCCACAATCACATATAGCATTTAGTGGAAGAGGGATGCATGGCTTAACTTCACAGATCATGTACCTCATAAATATTCTGTATGGCAAATTCGAGCATCAATGACAAGCTATCACATCTCCTCCCATATCTTGTAATTTTTAATATTTTAATTTCCCTCTTGTTATATTTTGCTTTATGTCTTCTATTGTTACTATTGTTGACATCCCTGTGATAAATCGTCAAACCTTTCTTCCTTCTATCTGTAAACTTTTATCTCTTTTTTCCCTTAATTTCACTATTTTTTAACTGCTGTATGTGTTTTTGCAGATAATTAATATAGATCAATTCCTTACTACTTTCTTCTTCTTTGTCTTTCGGCTGTTCCCTTTCAGGACTCGTCAAAGCGAATCATCTTACCTTCTGTCATCCTTTGCCTGTTCACAGTTCAGTTTCTATCAGCCAACTATCAAAACTTCTGCATCTTTCTGCACTCCTCCTCATTGACCAACTGCAAGACAAAGACTAGGGGGAAAAACACAATCTAAACAAGAAACCTAATTTACAAAATACCTGTATACAAACTGTGACACAGGAAAAACACTTATGTCACCATAAAAGTCCCAAGTACAAAAATGTACAAGGTCCAATAGGGTTCAGCTGCAGTAGTGTACCACTAGAGGGCAAACCATGACAGATTTGTGGTGGAGTTAATATTCTTGTTTTTATCGTTCATGTACTGTACATTCATTATTCTAACATTCTCACTCACTCACCGTCTATACTGCGTTATCCTGTATTCAGAGTTGCGGGGGGCCTGGACCCTATCCCAGGAGACTTAGGGCAAATCCATCACAGGGCACACACACATACACACCCTCATTTACACACTATGGAGAATTTGGGAATTCCAATTAGCCTAATCTGCACCAAGCACTACCATGCTACACCACCATGCTGCCTTTTATTCCATTTTATATTATATAATTATAGTCATACAATTGTATATACTATTATAATGGAGTTTATATAAACTATAATGATCTACTAACTGCTAGCTTTTCGGTTGCAGCAGACCATCCGATCTGCACACAGCTTGGCACAGGTTTACGCCGGATGCCCTTCCTGACAGGGCTTATAATATTATATAATGTATTGTTACAGTGTATTGTTCTTTTATTTGTGTTTTTATTAAATCACTTATATTAACTCTGAACTGGAGTTTGTGTTGTTAATTTTTTGAGGCCTAGACTGGCAAAAATGTTTGCTTGAGACCTAAGAGATTGGCCAAGAACATCTGGCAAACCTGCAGCAAATAATGAGGAATCGGGAATTATAAAAGTTTAAAATGAAATTTACCACAGGTTTGCCACAAATCTACCAAAACTGACACAAACCTCATTTTCATGTGAAAATATGAATTTGCTGGAAATCTATAGGAACATTGCCAGAGGTTCACCATGACTGCAAAAAGCTTGAATTTTTTTGTAAGGATCAGTACATTACCCATCCTTCCTAACATTGTCCAACAAGACACAATGACTAAACCAATTTACCTTGGTGCTGTGCAGATTGGTTATATATTAATTATAATGATAGTTCGTTGTTTATGGGAATATATGTGAATATGCACTGTGTTTTTCTTGGTAGTATTTTGTAAGATTTTACTAGCTGCATGAAAATAAGATCTATTACAGTGATAACCTGGTCATTCATCACATTCAGGTTGTCACATTTCATCTACAAATTTAAAAGTCACCACTACTCAAGGTTTTAATAATGCATTAGACTGTTCTTAACCTAATTTGAGTAATTTTACCAAATCTCCTTAGTTGTTGTTTTTTTTTTTTGCTTGACACAGACCAATAATGTGAACCTTCTGAAACACAGTAACATCTTTTCCACAGTTGCGAGATTTGTCTTCTGACACGGTTATTTAAAACAATAAGCAACATAAAGAGAGAAAATTGAAAGAATTGTTGCCAGCTGATATATATTAAGCACTGCAGTAATTATCTGAACAAAGGCATGGCATTTGCTTATTTAAATACACTTGCTCAACTTATTTTTCCTCTTTTGGATAATTAAAATATCCCACTGACAGTTGTGCTAGCCCTATATCTACAGCATACAGTACATGTCCACTCGAAATAAAAACCACAGGTTACAGGTAGATCCTTTATTCTGCTTGTGATCAAACTCAAGAATGATCTCTCACAGAGCAAAATCAACAAAACAAGTGACCAAAGCTAAGAACTTCCTAAGAAGCCAAAGCTCTTTTTTCCCCTGACAAAAAGTCCATGTCCATTCAAAATGTAGAAATATGTGCATTTAGCACATACACATAATTAGGTCTGTGTCAAACAACTGTATGCAATATAAGAAACTGCTCAGGTTTTCCAATAAGCCTGAAAGATTTGTAAAAAAAAATTTGCTTGGAGCATCCACAAGAAGCTGGTGTTGTTTTCGCCATTTCTGAAATGTCCACACAGATTATGGTACTTGTTTATTGTAAAACTGCACCACAGCTTTGTGGGTGAAAAAAGATAAAAAGGTAAATTATTGCATTTAATTTGTTAATGTGGCATGGTGGTGATCCTCATACTCTGACTAGCAATTGGGTATGTTACCATTGGCGTGGTGGCATGACTCATGGTGATACCCGGCAGTGGCTGTGCCATGGAGACAGCAACTGGGGCCACAGAAGCTGCAACAGGTGCCATTGAAACAGGCGGGGCCAAACTTTGTGCAATGGTCTGGGCGAGGGCAGCCGAGAGTGGAGTGATCTCAGGGTTCAGATGGGGGGGAGGAGGTGGAGGTGCAGCAGATGGGGGTGCAGCATTGGCTTGGGGTGCACCAGCAGGAGCCCCGGCAGGTGCCACCAGTTCCTGCTGGGTTACAGCACGTGGCTGTAGTCCAGCACTGCTCAAAGTTGTGCGAGTCTGTGCGATGCCATGGTTATAGGAGCTCACAGAACCGACAGGCGGGGCCAGACTCTGTTCTGATGGTGTGGGTGTTGATGACAAGGTCATGACCTTTGCCTGGCTCCGGAACTGAGCATTCTGCTCCAGCAAGACTTCATTGGTGGCCATCAAGTTGGAGACCTGAGATATGGATCATATTATAGCGGTGGGGGAGGGGGGGGGGTTTACAATTAGCCATAAGTACAGAAGAAAAAGACATTATTGGTACAAATTAAGAGACTATGTTTAGAAAACAGCCCTGATTTTAAGGTAAATTAGAAGGAGGTTTTTTGTGCCAAAAGGGAGGAGTCATGTAGTCTTAAACTAGAAAAAGGTCAGTTGAAATAAAGTTGGCAATTCAAAACCACAGTAGGAAGTCGACACTAAAAAAATTCAAGGCTGAATAAAATGTTTTAGATTAACCAAGACTTTACTGACTTTACTCCTAATTAAAAATGCATTAAAGCAAACGATCTGCTAAGTTACAGGACGAAGTTTAATTTTGTGTGCTAATGCGGTGATAAGGAAAGCATTACGTTAAAGCAGCACAATTTCGATTCCTCACCTGTTTCTTGAGCTCTTCCACCCGCTTCCTCAGCAAAGCATTTTCCTCCTCTAACAGACGATACTCCAGAGGCCGGGACGAAAGAGCGGCCTGCAACCCTAAATCATAGTGGCTTCCCCCAGTCCCATCAGCCAATCGCAGCCCTTCCAGTCGTCTTTTCTTTAGCTGAAGAGCTGCATGGTCGACAGGGCTCTCCAGTGGCCCAGGATCAAACAGTCCATTCTCAAACAGTGATTCATAAACAGAACATGGGCCCCTGTCATAGCGCCGTTGTCCAGCTGCTCCCAAGGATAGACAACTTCCCATGGAACCTCCTCCTACTCCACCACCACACAATCCTTGATCTCTGCACCCTCCGATGTTGGGGCTACCCATCCCAATCAAACTGCCTCCATTTGTTCCAACCAATCCTGAAACTCCCCCACAGGTCACGCCTCCACTGCTTGCATTAATGATTCCACCCACCCCACCTGAGACACCCATCATTCCCACTGCACTGAATCGTGAAGCCTCATGCTCATGGTCCTTTCGCACATGGCGAAATTTGCACTTGTTGCCCCGCTGACATTCACCTTTCAAGAAATCTCTGCATATTGGTGCCTCACCACGGTTCTGTGGCAGGTCAGTAAGCGACAAGCCCAGGCCTGCTGCCACTTTCCACCGTAGCCACAATGGCAGCTCACCAGTCTTTTTGTAGTAGTCTTCATCCTCCTTGGAGCCATGCACAAAGCGGCAGTTGGCACGTACACATTCTTTGTTCTGGTGGTCATGACAGAAGACAAACTCATTCTTCTGTGCACCAAGGTCAGGCACCTCGTTGAAGTCTGGGTGGCGGAAACGACAGCGTTTTCCACGCTTACAAACATTCCGTAAGAAGTCACGGCAAACACCATCTGATGGCAAGCCAGATGCAAAACTGACACCGGCTCCGCTGCAGTTGTGGCCATTTCCCAGGGCACCACTGCATCCCATGGTCCCAGAACCACTGTTCCCTCCAGTTGAGCTTCCCCCAACTCCCCCTCGACCGTCTGCACCCCCAGCCAAACTAGACCCAGTGGCTACTTCCTCACCTACCCCCGTACTAGCACCCCCTCCACTGCCACCACCACCACCACCTACTAGGTAAGCGCTATCCCGGTCAGGCATGGCGCTCAGCGCAGTCAGAAAGGTAGCCCGTTCTCATGTGTGGGCCAGCAAACATAGGCTTGACTACTGTTCAAGGTCTGAGGATTTTAATAAAAGGTACCCTGGTCAGACTTCTGTTGCAATCTGCAAATCCAGCGTGGTACCTGTGAAAAGAGGGAATGCAAATTATATACGTAAAAGGTAGACAACATTTGGAAATGCTTACTGTTCCATTACAACCTTTTCAAAACCTTTCACAGAAGCACTTTCAAGAAAATACATCCGATAACCTTATGTATCTTAAAAAAACATGTTGACTCATTTATAATTGCCTCTAAGTTGATCCAGAACACATCAGTGTTCCTAACACAAGGCAGAATTCCAAATTGCTCTCAACCCCTCATCAAGAACACTATGTGGTGTTTTGATTGCAACTTTTGATGGAGACAAAACTATATGTGGAGCAAAGCAAGAATGAAACTCTGTCCAGCATAAAGTGAATACTTATTACAGTACATTGAAAGAAATTAAAACATTAATTTGGCTGTGTGTCAAAATAGCATTTTCTAGCTGCCTGCATGGAGAGATCACTGTCAGCAATAGAAGTGGCTTCTCCAGACTGGTTTGCCGAAAGCTTGGCAATTATCTCTAATCATCGATTTAGCCATTACCACAAAGGTAAGAGTAAAAAAAAAAAAAAAAAAAAAAAAAAAAGGTTTGAGCTCTCATGTGGTTTTCATTTTATTTTCCATCTACCTGTCTCTTTAAACACTGGTAAATTTGTCTAGGTTTTTCTTAAATGGCTCAGTGTTAAAGAGGTTGTTTTCAAACAGCGCTTGGCTTTTAGAATGTTTTTAAGCATCTGGGGTCTTAATAGTGTCTTTTGGGGGGCTATGAAAATAATATTTAGGTGCCAAGCACTATGACATCAGCACAATAATGACATGCTTATATGTCATCGCCATAACTCTGATAATGCTGTTTTGATCATGCTGTTTTAATAGTGCTGATGTCATGAATGTGAGAGGGTCCTCTTGTTCTTCTAAGGAAACTTTTTTTTCCTTCAATCCTCCAGGCCATTTTGGAGGACTTAACATGCTTATACATTAATTGAAATCAGCATACAGGTTGGAATCCGCTGCCATTAGCATTCCTGCGAATCTGAGCATTCCTCAGGGCAGGAGATTTTTTGTCATGGGCTCAACTCAACCAGATGTCAGGATATTTTTGGTCATTTGCAGAACACACACAATGGACCCACATCCACAACTGGGGCTTTTTGGACGTCTTAGCATGCTCAAAAGGCACACAGGTGGTGATGGCACAAGTGCTTGAGCCCACTCATCGTTGCTTGCAACTATATTATACTGTTGTAAGCATAACCTTAGCCCTCTTGCTCATTAACTTGAAACACTTGACCCTTACATGGGTTTTGATGATGACAGAATGACAGAACATGCTTTCTCAAAAACTAAATTAGTTTAATGCTCAGGATAAAAGTCAGGATAAAAGAAAAACAAATACCAATGTAGATATTGTACAATGGCATGTACTATAGTTTACTAATATAAAATATATAAGAGGAGTACCATAGTACTTCATGGTAGGCACCATAGGACTTTATAGCATACAAGGCTAGGTACTCTTGCACTTCAGTGCATACCATGTGAGTACTACGGGATGTACCTCCAGTCCTTAGTGAATAATAAGTTAGGTAATACCAAATATTATAGTATACCAAAATACTTTAGTGAATACTATGGTATTAATGGGCTACCACAGTGGCTACCAAAGTTCAACATTTATATTTAAACATAATATCATTAGATATGTTCATACATACAGTTCTACTATGGTATAGTACAGACAGAACCATATTAGATACGTACCTGCTGAAGCTTAGTAGCCACTGTGGTACCTAATATGTACCACGATATTCACCACAGTATTATGTATTAATCTCTGGAGAGTACAATGGCAATGCAGAGGTTACTACATAAATATTATTATGGTACATAAACATGCATAACATTCCTGACAGTATCCTGACATGCATGCCATAGTACTATAGTATGGTACATGCTGATAAAGTACATTTACTGTACCACACGAGGGTCCATAATGTTCCTAATGGTACGGTGGTATGTGTACTATAAAAATGGTACGTGGTAGTACCATGGTTTTATATATATATATATATATATATAATTATCATTATATATATATAATGATGGTACAGGTACCACTGGACTACTGTGGTAAAGGTTCTAAAGGGTAGGACTGTTGCTGTTTAATGGTTTGGACTGATATCCCAAATGATTGGTTTAATCAGATGTTAAAATGTATTGTTTTAAGAGTTTAATTAACGTCTGGTGTGATTTGCAACACAAGTCGAACTAAAATGAAACTGAACTAACGTAACTACCACTGTGGGTGCACACAAATGTTAGATGACTTACATTATTTCGATTTACAAAACCAAGCAAAACATTTTAAACCGTCTTGATTTTGTTCCTCGCTGAGTAACAAAGGTCTGGGTTATTCACTCCATAGGAGCAGACAAAACAGCTAGCGATAGCATATTAGCTGTTTGAGGGAAACGAGCTGCTAAGCAAACCTGGCACATTTTTACAGCATTAAGCGATAACCTACCGGCATTTGCAGGAATTTCTAGCCGCCTGAAAGCAAGCCCATCTGCACAACTTCCAAATGCCCATGCACAATTTTTTTTATTTACGACGATTTCACAGGCAGTAACTGACCAGGCTACAACTTCCGCCTGCTATAGCGATATAGCGGATGTGTTCACACTCAGGACCACCGGCATGTCTGCGCAGTTTCGCACATTTTCATTATCTGTTCTTTGTTCTAACATCCAGCATAACACGTGCATACGATCTGTGCAAGAACTCCAATCCAATCAAATATCAAAACTCCAATATGACCTAACTGAGGAGTAATATAATATTTTTGCTGGAGGGAGTTTTCAAGATGCTTGTAGAATGTGGCTTCACTTCACCCATGGACGTTTGACATTATAGGTGCGTTCCGATCAGCCATGTTAAGTGTGATTCCAAAACGAAGGCAGCGAAAACGTTCAGATCAAGGGGAACGAATGCACAGGTCTTCACTTCACCGGAAACGGGAATGAACATTTTCCCATAAGGCATTGCGACTCGCTGGAGCGTGAAAAATGGAGCTCAAAAAACGATTTATTATTATTATCATAATCGAGGACAACATCATATTAAAAGGACACTTTTTTATTTAATCAAGAAATCCTTAATATTATATAGGTAGTCTGTAAAAATCTTATTAATAATTAATAATGTATTTACAATTTATACACGTTTCAATAATATGTTTTTATAATAGTATTAGTATATGTCTAATTAAATTTTCAATATTTAATGTCCGTAGTGTAAACTTGGTAGTGACGTCTGCGCTGGTGACTTCGCAGGGTGTTCCCAATGGTGGAGTTTTGTCGAGGGAAGTTCCCTTCATCGACATTTCCTGCAAACGGAGCAGGAAGTAGGGAGCACCCTGTGAAGTACACTTCGGAATAGAACGCAACTAACGTTATTTCCGTCGGGGTCGAAGACTGGCGGCCATATTTGTTTCTTCAAAACAAAGCTCTTCTTTTTCTTCTTGGCATCTAATGTTAACGTACATTTACCGCGACCTACCGTACTGGAGTTAGAGGGTGGATCCTCTTTTCCCATTGTGGTTATAGCAATAAAATACAATTTGATTCTAACTAAAATTTTATTCCATATGAGTTGAATCACCATATAAATTGAAAGTGTAAAACAGCTTCTTTTTTTTATAACTTAATGCTATTTAAATATCTTTAATACAAGAAAGAGGGGTGTACTATTATTAAATATGAATATTAAATATGAATAAAAATTATTAATATTATTTTAAGACGTTTTTTTATGCGAACATTAACATTGCATGGCAATAATAAACAAAACATAAACATAAACAGATGCCAGCAAATGTAAAATGACAGGGGAGGGGGAGAGGGGAAAATGAAAAAAAAAAAAAAAACACAGGCAGCAAAACAAGGAAAGAAGCAATGATAAATTATTTCTTATAACTACTCTGCATATGTGTGTGTGTATGACATATCTGACTGTAAGGGTAAAAGTATGTGAGTGAATGAAAATTATTTAAGAATTTTAACTGGTGTAAAAATAAGAACGAATTTCTATTCACAGTACAATTACTACTGCTGATGATACAATATTAATCACTTTACATCAATAATAATATTGGTGAGAGAATGAAGAGACAAGGTAATTAAAATATAATAATAATAATAATAATAGTAAACAGAGTGGAAATGTGAACAAGATGCATCCAGAGCAGCCTGGCTCTACAAATCCGAGTTACTCTCAAAGTATGAGATTAGAAAGGCAGTAGTCCTGCAAATGGACTTGCGCCATGCGGAAGGCCTGGGTTC
>JAOTQY010000003.1:23314746-23325239 GCA_026413445.1 Dolichallabes microphthalmus
TGCAAACTCTGCTAGATTATAGAGAAAAGATTTCCATTCCCCTGCCATTCTGTGATCGGCAATCGGCAGATCATGATATCGGTGATCGGCCCCAAAAATGCTGATCGGAGCATCTCTATTTTAAACCCACACAAGGTTTAGATATAGGGCATTTGCATCCCATTTTGAGGATTTTAGAATCTGCCTTTCAAACGAGCAAGAAAAATGTTTTTAGTAGCACATGAGCTACTGTGTGTATATTTAAGATTTTTTTTTTCTTGATGACATCCTCAATGTTCAGTGATTTTAAGTTTAGACACAACTAGGAGCTGAAGAAAGCTGCATTAGCTGTATTATGTAGCGCCTTTAAAACAGACTCGAACCCCATTTGAAATTTTGTATCACAGAACGGGTTACAATCGAGGACATCATTTCGAAATAACACTCAATGGATCTGTTGCTACTAAAAGCCCATGAAGAAGTCCAATAACTTCTGAAAATCTTAACAGGATCTGAAGCTGAGTCTGTCTCACTTCTGGGGGCTGACATGCTGGAACTCCCGAAGGTCTAATTCTAAACACACGTGCTGTCCCTTTGGTGTTTTGTGCAAATTAAAAGGTGACATCTGGGTGAAGCTGGTCTACAAGACATAGGAGTGCCTTTCCGCCTCTTTTGTGTAAATGTAACGATGAAGCTCACCGAACCCATGTTGAGTTTTAAGCTGTTGAATAAACCTAACGTATGAAACCTTTGAGTTATGACCGCTTATGATTCCCATCCTTATTTTCCATGGTCATCCCGTTAATGTCCTGCAGGATAACATGCCATGTCGCAAAGCTAAAATCTCAACCTGGTTTCTTAAACATGACAATGAGGTCAATGTTCTCAAATGGGCTCCACAGTCACCAGATTTCAACCACTACCAGTGAATAAAGTCTGTTTATGAAATATTTACATAGATGTTTAATGAGCATTAAGGGCTCATTAAACATCTGAGCTTAATTGGAATTTAAGATTTTGCAACATGAATAATTTATCATTTATTAAATTTGTACATGCTTTATCATATTTGTTGAACAAAACTTTTTCTTGTTGATGTAACCATTTAAGCTCACCTTACAATTATACAAAGTCTTTAAAAATTACTTAAGTCTAAAATTACTGACCATTTATAATATGGATTTTAAAATACGAGTCAGTAAAGCCTGTTGTATGTTATTATAATATAAAATTATATGATATTTGGCAGACGCTCTTATCCAGAGCGACTTACATTTTTATCTCATTATACATCTGAGCAGTTGAGGGTTAAGGACCTTGCTCAAGAGCCCAACAGTGGCAAATTGGTGGTTGTGGGGTTTGAACCTGGGACCTTCCGAACCGTAGTCCAGCACCTGTTCTATGCCTCTAAAACAGACATTTGATTTAACTGCAAGAATTTCCCACATTTAATTCCAAGTTATAATATGCAAAATTCTAAACATTATAAAAAATGAAAAACTTTGCAGTGTTAAAAGATTAGGTACTGATTAAGTAGTGATGCATACCCAAAATAAAGGCTTAAACACTTAAACAAAAATGTGCAAAGCTGTTTTCAGACCGCTTTCAAAACACATGGGTATCCAGATTAGGGATGTGCACGAATACTCAATTAATCGAGTACTCAAACCCATCAGCGACAATCGAACATGTCGACCGATTGGCTGGCTCTAAAAATGTGAGAACTTGCGGTCTAGAGACAATACAGGAGCACAGAGCGAAAATGGCTTCTAAAGCGCGCAGCGCCGTGTAGCCGGTGAGTCCTTCCTTCTCGAAACTCTGCCTCGGGGATCATGTTTTAGCATTTTTGACAGAGGACTTTTCTATGTGACATAAAGCTTCAATGAATATACAATGAGTTTCATTTTTTTAGATTAAATTACAAAATGATAAAACTAAGAAATATTAAAACAATATTACAATTTTTGGAGATGCCCTGTAAATTTTTTTATTTGTGCATGTTCTTAGGATTTAGAATACCTGTGTGAAGGCCTGGAAGGCAGATCATCAAATCCCTTGGCTGTACTCTTTGATTCATTGCTCCTACCAGACAGTGACTTCGGCTTGGACTGTGCCTCACCATTGCAATGGCGGTATGAGCCAGAAAGGGCTATTAACCACCTTGTGTTTGGAAAAGGACCACCTGGAGGGGCATGGCATGTAAGTGATTACAGGAAAAGCTGCCTACCACTAGAGTGAGGTTTAACTTATTTGCATGTTTAAAAATGGGAAATGGATTAAAGGTGTTGCTGGACAGCACCTAAGAGCTGGAAATAATATGGAGCCCACATGACATGGCCCAAAAGAACCCATGGTAACAAGTGTCACGACCCCTTTAAATGTTGTGGAAAGTTCCTTATTAGTTTTACCTTTGACCTTAACTCATGAAGTCTCTAAGTGAAATCTATTGAACAATCTGGTGCAGTCATGTGACACTGTGAATTTCCAAAATGGGGGTGTAACTGTAGCCCATGTGATGCATCTAGCTAAAAAAGCTTGCTTTTTTTTCTGCCAAATGTCTAAGCTTTTAAAAATGCTAATGAAGTAATAACATCCCATATTATATATTTAACCCGTTCCATCTGCATTTCATTCCCAGACTCCGTTCATAAAGAAAAATTAAACATTTTAAGATTTACATAGTTTTACATAGGGTGTTTAATACCAAAAGTGCTAGTGATGTGCCATGTGACAGCTTTCAAAATGTGTTCTATTCCGTTTCATGTGGTCTATTTGGTCTGTATTTATACACCCCCCCCTCATCATCATTTCCCTTAAAAGAAGAAATGAGTCTGGGCTCTTAACAAGAATGAACACAATGCAATAATTTACATTAAAAAATAATAATAATTGTGACTGTATGCTTTGTGTCCTTTATTTGTAATAAAATTTTCCTTAATCTCTTACCAATGTGTCACCAACTAAAGCAAATGCACTGATGAGCTGTTCAGTGTTTTTATTGCCAGCTAATTCTGCGGTTGAAATGTTAGTCATGTGCTTTGCATATGGTATATCATTTGCTATGACTGATATATTCTGTTGTTCCTACAGGCCATGGAGGGATCCATGTTAACACTAAGCCTTGCCAACTGGATGGAGCTTCCTGGTCTCAACTTGAAGGATTGGATGAGAGAGAAACGCAGGTATGAAGTTGACTTCAGGATCTGGACAAATAAAAAAGGATCTTTTGATCACTGCTTGAAGAGAACTTTCAGCTTTCTGTAAATTTTTCATGAAATGAGTAGGAGGAACTTTACTACGTTGATTTAACTTTGAATTTGGTGCTTAGAATTACAGTGGAACCTTGGATTTCGAGTACCTTAGTTTCGCAAGACAAGCAAAAATGTTCAATAAATTTTAAATTGGTAAAAAATAATAATAAGCGGGTCTTGAAATGCGAGCAGTATTGTGAGTAATCGCCTTCCATGCTAAGTCTGTGCGCGTGCGTCACACATATAATCAACTTCCTTGCGCACATGTATTGTTGGCTATAACAGTGTGACCACATGTGTACGCATAAAGCATCCTCTCTCTGGTCTCAATCATTACAGCCACAATTTTTTTCGAAGGTAAAGTGCAGGTTAATTTGTTTTTGCTAATTTTTATATTTTGTATTACTTATTTTTATATGAATATTTTCGGACTGTGGAACTAATCAGTGTTTCCATTGTTTCTTATAGGTAAATTTGCTTTGTTATACAAGTGATTTTATATACACGCCCGCTTCCGCAACGAATTATGCTCACAATCCAAGGTTCAACTGTGTTTTTCATATCTGAGCATATGAGCTACAAAGAAAGGAAGAACAAACAAATTTTGGTTTAACATACTGATTTGGCTAAAGTAAGGATGTCAAGTCTGGGACCAGGGTAAAATGTCGACCACAGACAGATGTTACCTGGACTATACATTCTCCGTTAGAATATGAACTACATGGCCAAAAAGGTTGAAAGTGGCTTCTATTGATTTAGGGAATGTATTCATAGAATTTGGACTGCAAAAATGTACACTGATCAGATGAATCTCAACCTGATGGGAACAGAATCTGGTGGCCACACCATGAATTCCATTCTGCCTTTTGTCAACAGTTAACAGCTTGATTTCTATTTCATTACTCTAAAATGTAATTTTATTAATTATAAGCATGCTGAGACTAAATTAGCACCTTAAGTAATTTATTTTGTTTTTAGGAATGTTCGAAATGACCGTGCCACATCAGCAGATATCGCCTCCTACTACCAGCACTATGTGAACACAATGGGCCTAAGTAACAACTTTGCCCATGGCACCACAGTCACCTCAGTGCAGCGTGCCTCTCTTGGCTCAGGTCACTCTGTCTGGCACATCAAGGGCATACAGAGGTTGGACAATGGAGATGCAATGCCCTTTTTCATGCAGGCAGAGAATATAGTGCTTGCCACAGGCACCAGTGATTCCCCAGCCCACCTTGGAGTCGAAGGAGAGTCATTACCCTTTGTGTTCCACAGCTTCAGAGAGTTTGAGACGATCATCTCAAGTGGGCACCTGTGCAAATCTTCAGATCCCGTACTGGTAGTTGGAGCTGGACTGACGGCAGCCGATGCCGTTTTATGCACTCACCACCTCAATGTGCCAGTATATCACGCATTCCGGCGAGGCGTTATGGACCCAGCACTTATTTTTAACCAGCTGCCCCGTCTCCTCTACCCGGAGTACCACAAAGTGCACCAGATGATGAGCCAGCAGCAGTGCCAGCTAAGCCATTCGCTACCCAATTTACTCTCCCAGCATGTGGCATCAACGGACAATGACCATACTAACTCGTCCTCCTCCTACCCAGGATATATGAGCTTCCCAAAACACCGTGTTGTGTCTTTTAATCCCAATGGCAAGTGTGTGCTGGAAGCAGAGGATGGGCACCACGTGGTGCTACAGGTCTCTTTGGCACTGGTTTTGATCGGCTCCCAACCTAATCTCTCATTTTTGCCTGAAGATGGACGACAGTTGGGGTTAGATCCGGGACGGCCAATCAGCTGTCGGCGCAACCCAATTAAGGTAGAGACATATACCTGTGAAAGTGTGCGGGAGGTTGGACTGTATGCCCTGGGGCCTCTGGTAGGTGAAAACTTTGTGCGCTTCCTCAAGGGTGGTGCACTGGGTATTGCATGCCATCTAATGCAAAAGAGTAGAGAGAATTCAATGACTATTTTATAAAAGTCAGGCTATTATCCAATCCATTGCCATGGACAGTCCAATGGTTTATTTGTGTTTACCTGCCTAAAAAAGAGGCAATTGAGGTTCACTTTTTTTGAGGTTATCTTGTTGATGAATATTGGGCCTTATTTACCTTTCTTGTGTGTAATTGTTTGCCTTAGCCTGAAAAAAAAAATCCATCTGATTTAGAATGAGTAGGTTTTCTTTTAACCTATTTGCTAATGGTGATCCATGTCAATTACTCATAAAATTTAAAAGGCATGTGCAGAGCATGGCTGATTTTGCAAAGTGATGCCCACAAAACTGCATACAAGGCAAAGATCAAATGCTAATATAATTAGTTTTAAAAAAAAGGCTACATGTCCCCAGGTATTAAAAAAAAATAAAAAATCCTCATAAACAAAGCTGATGTCAAATCAAGGAGACTAGGACATAGACATTGAGATCATTGGCACACAAGGTGAAATTACAACAAGCCGAAATCTCCGTTTCCCCTGTCCACACAAAACCACTGAAAACAAGTTTTGAAAAATCTTAAAGCTATTGGAAAACTCCAATTAAGTTTTCAACGACCAGTGCTGCGTTTGTATGTGGACAAAAGGCCAAAACTGCAGATAAAATTCTCAGTTTTTAAGTATACCTGGCTATGTGTGGACATGGCCTGAGTCATGCCATAAAATTTAGCATTGTAACAGCGCCTTAAAAATCAAGAGACAAATATAGAAAATGTTTAATTTGATTTGAAATAATGAGGTTAAAAATGGGGAAAATTTCTGCTTTTAGCCAAAAATCCTTCACATATGAATGTGTCCTCCCAAATGCAGTCTTTGAACAGCATGAGGGTATAGAGTTGATGTTGGCAAGCAGCATATCAAGACACATTTGTTGGCTCACTTGGGATCAGTCCCTTGGTCTTTGCTCTAATAGAGTTGCACAGTATTAAATAATATACCATGGCATTTTTAATTAATTTAATAATTTTTTTTTTTTTTTAACCGTTCTTAATAAATCTTGGCTTGTATATTGTAACAAAGAAATTTTCTAATATACAAATTAATATAATGAGGCCTAATGAGTGGCTAGACCAAATTGACTGAAATGTCCTTGCTGTAGAATGTGGTTTGTTTATATGAAAAGGTTGCAGGAATGTAAGCAAAGAGGGGGGAAAAGGCAGGTTGCAATTTTTTTTTTTTATTTTTTTTTTTTCTTTAATTATGTGAACTTAACCATGCTAACAAGCCTACAGAAAGCCAGAATATG
Organism: Dolichallabes microphthalmus; assembly: GCA_026413445.1. Lineage (NCBI taxonomy): Eukaryota > Metazoa > Chordata > Actinopteri > Siluriformes > Clariidae > Dolichallabes > Dolichallabes microphthalmus. The sequence goes on from JAOTQY010000003.1 coordinate 23,321,218, forward strand.
GGTTGTGGTCTGTTTTTACTGCATGTTGATCCATGTCTGTTCCACTTTAGATTCGGGTCTGTGTAAATTACTGCAGCATCAGTAATATTCTGACATGACCCATAAAAGAAAGCATCTTTGAAGATGAAAAGAAATAAGATGAGGGCATATTCACAAACTGCATGTTATCAAGAAAGCAAGAACTTAATTGAAGAAATAATGGATGTCATGAAGATAAATTGAACGCTCATATGTATGTTTGCATTTAAACGGTCTAATATGTTAAGAAGTAAATGATACAGCAGTTAGTTTCTTGATTGCAGTCTGTACACACTGATCGATGTGCTAGATTTTGTTGCACTGCATTTGTCCGTAGATTAAGCTGCTATAGTCCTAGGAAATCCGGGTTTCTTTTAAGAAATCTGCCAATGAAGTGGGGACGTTTCATAATCATTTCATAGATGTTGTACTTATGAAGGCTTTTCCATGCAAAATGTATATCCTCTTGCTACGGAACTTAAAATCTTTAAAGAGTCTTTAAAGTGACTTAAGATTTTAAAGATGACAATGCTTCACATGAAGAAAATTTTAATTTGCCAAGCAAATTAGGTTTTGTATCAGTCATGGTACTTTATTTCATTTATTGGTTAAATGAAATGTTAAGTATGTCTGTAGAGAGTCTAACCTGAAGATGTCATGCAATCTCTGTAAGTTTGCTTTTCGTATACATGACCCATGCTTCATAGTTTGCTAATTAATTAATGAATTGAAATATTCAGTAAAAAAAACTAACAATTTCCTAGAATCTGACCAACTTGCAATCAATGCTGGTCTCCCTTAACAAAGCATTAGCAAAGGAAACTGGCAAATTTACTTAAATGTACTCCGTTAATATTACTTAATTAGCAAAAATGAACTCGCCATACTTTTCAGGATAAATGGCATTCATGCCTTCTAGGAAGGTAATGAAGATACCTCATTTTTTGTGAGTGTTTGCTTACACCAGAAGACTGAATCTTTTATATTGAGGTGTGCCAAGGGCTTTAAATAATACAGCTTCACGTACAGACAGCTGTAGTGTTTCTATATTGTGTAACATGTAGGTCACAGTAGATGACGTAATGGCACAAGAGTATTTCCTACTGCTGTTCTACCTTCATTAGACTGAAATGTGACTAAAATCTCCAGGAATCTATTCCACTGTCATATGTCACTGGCTGTTTTAAAAGAGACATTTCGAAAACAAAATGGTAACATTAAGTTTTGAAAACATAATCTGTAAATAAATTAGCAAAATACAATAACAAGCATTTTTCACTCCCCCCCCCCTCCTCCTTCACTTTCTTGAGATGCCTGTTGCTGTGTTTTGCCAAGTAGATTTTCTACAGGATGGCCGAAAGGTCTGGATGCATTTTTATATGAAATTTGATGTATATAAAAAATTTATTTCATACCCAACATGGCTTCAAAACTAAGTGTTACATACTTTTCTCTGGTGAGCCATGGCTCAGCAGTAGCTCATTTATATTCAGCACCATTCACAATTCTTGGCACCCCTGGTTCTTAGGATTCTAATAAACTCATATTTTACTTGAAAACCGAGTGCTCCTCTTGTGTTTTACGCCGGTCCCAGACAGTGTTTGTTGCCAAAACGCTCTTCCCAGTTGAAGTCCCGGTACCGCTGCGCAAACTCCAGACGTTTGTTTGTGATCGTAGGTGAGAGAGGTTTTTTCCTTGCATGCCTCCCAAACAGCTTGTTGGCATGTATATGGCGTCTGATGGTTGTTATGGAGACTTCGTGTCCCCAAGATGCAAGTGGCATTGTCCAGCCTTGTTTGTCACTGGTTCAGTTGTTTTAAACTTCTTAATGATTTCCTCCGTAGATTTGGGCAGGCTTATGCGAGTGGCTATATACTTCTAGCCATTGCGTGACTTATGAAGGTCGACACACATCTGCCTTTAATTGAATGGGATGTTCTCTTGTTTTTCCCATGTTGAAAAGTGAATAAGAGAAATAGGCCTCTGTCACGTCATATTTATACCACGGAAACAAAAATAATTTTTACAAATAATTTTGTCATGGATTTTGTCGTTAGATTTTTCTACAATTTTAAGTGAGATTATGCTTTTGCAATAAAAAAATGAATTTATTAGAAGCCTGAGAACACATTAACCAGGAGTGCCAATAATTGTGGAGGGTGCTGAAAGACCCTGAAATGGCAGATTTGTATGAAGTTGAGGGCAGTTCCTGCTGAAATACACATATTAGATAATGCATTTTTCATTCCATGAACATTAACGGACACACGATAAAATATAGGGCCTTTTAATATTTAACTTTTTTTTGGCCTATGCATCCAGAATTTTAGGCAATCCTGTATATCTGTAATGATCACTGCATGTAAAATATAATGTTATGTATTGCACTAATTTCTGTGTTATTTAATAGTAACTGGCCTTCAAGAGTTAAAATCTAATCGGCTTTCTGATTACAAAAATATTTTGCATTTTCTTTTTCCAATTTTCTTAATTTAATATTTTATATATTTTTTGCACTTGATTGGGAAAATAAGTTGTCCAGAAAGGCCCACATGGGAAGGGTTCTACTTCGTACTACACAAAGATAAATAAACATTAAGATGTGCCTGTACTACTTCCTAAGCACAAGTGGACCAGTTACATTAAAGTAATGTCTCCTTGTTTATCTACTGTGAACATCCAGCTTGTCATTTCCATCAACCAAAAAAGTACACATTAGTAATGTTTCATTAAATAGTACATATAGGGTTGAACAATTTGGTGCTTTCTGTTGATCTTGTGGATGCCTTTTTTAATAAGCAAATGCAGTATATAAAAAATGACTTCATCTGCATGATGGGATTGAAGCTGGAAATGCTTTTGTGAAAATTCATTTTCAATTAAGGCAAAGCTGCTTTTCATAAAGAAAAACACACATTTTAAAGTACTGTATTTTATACATTTTACAATTTTATTTTAATTGAAACCATTCCAAATGATACTTTCAGTGCACTTACTGACATCCTGAAATCCTTATTTTTGGGATAAATGTCAATACAGTACTTACTGTCATGACATAAATCTGGTATTTCTTTGAATGTTTTTAATGTTATGTAAATGTTGTGTAGTTGATTAAAGCTGAGATGAACAGCTTGATGTTATACATTTCTATACAAAAGTAAATAAAGGATTGCATGTTTTTACTCAAATATCATGGTTGTGTCCTCCCTAGACATAATTTTCAGTTGTTAAACACCATAGAGCCAGGGAAGCAAACTCATCAAATCAAGGACACAATGTGTTCATGGTATGTAAAATGCTTTTAGTGATGATGGCTTTAGATACACAGAAACCAGAACCACAGAGTGACTAGAGTGTAGAGTGACTGGTCAGAAGTTAAAGTGCATGGGGCGCTAGTGTGCGAGTGTATGGATTAGACGTGTGTTAACACAGCTCCTCTTCGTGATGTTAATAATTTAGTATTACATGCCAGATATTTTTTTTTTTTAGACCAGTCAACCAGTTTTATCTCTCTGAATCTCTGATTGACATAAATAAGTGGTAAGGTTAGTCATGTCGAAGGCAGTTCAGTCTAAACTTATTGCTAGTCATAAAACTAGAGAGGCTAATGTTAGCTCTCCGTCTGTGGCTAGCAAATTAACCCGCTCGGAGCCTTCTCACTCAGCGGAGATGTCACTGGCTATGTGCAAAGAACTTTGTAAAGAGATGTCAGAGGCCATTCTTCGTGGCATTAACGAACGTTTCGACGCATTTGAGGTAAAATTTCAGTCTCTTTTGACTTCACAAGCCGACTTGGAGTCTCGGGTGGTCACTCAAGAGCAAGCCATCAGTGACCATGAAACCCGGATTCAACTTCTGGAAAAGAAATGTTCCGAACTGACCAGCGCTAACAAGCAACTGCAAACGAAAGTTTTTGACTTGGAAGCCCGCTCCCGCAGAAACAACATTAAAATTGTGGGCATTCCAGAAGGAGAAGAAAGCGGCAAACCCACAGAATTTGTCTC
>JAOTQY010000008.1:178367-188853 GCA_026413445.1 Dolichallabes microphthalmus
AATCTTTCTTTTTTTATACAAAATGTTTAATCCATGTATTCGTGGCGGAATGTGTAAATTATTATAGATGCAGAAAAATAACACACCATGCAACCTGTAATTTCTTTCAAAATTCACATGACGGTCAAATTATTAAATTACTTATCATCTGGATTTTTCTTGACCCTGCTTATATGGACTCAGTTAACAATTGGTGGGGAAAAAACAGACAGAAAAAGAAAAATCCAAACTGTCAATCAATCCCTGGTACAGAATGCCTATAATGCACTTTGCCACTTGTAGGAAGTGGGGAATAGTGAGAAGGGAGTATGGAAGAGTAACTAGAAATGTGTAAGTAGGTGATAGCAAATAAGGAGTAAGAAAGAGTATGGGAAAAGTGAGTGGGGAAAAGTAGAAAGAGGAAACTCTGGACAGGGAAATCAGGAATAGAGAGAAAAATTGAAATAGTGAGTAGGAAATAGGCAGTAGGAAAGTGTGAATAGGGGAAGGAGAACATGGAGTAGGAAAGAGTAGAGAATAGTAAGGGACAAGGAGAGTATAGAATAAGAAATGGAATAATGAGTATAAAGTAGTGAAAAGTCAGTGGGGAGAAGTGAAAAGCAAACGGGAATAAATAATATGAATAAGTTAAGAGTAAGTTAAGTCATGACTAGGGAGTACAGCAGGGGCAAGTCAGTGGTCATGACGTTGGACTACTGGCTGGAAGTCACAAGTTCAAACTGCAGTACCACCAAGCTGCCACTGTTGGGCCTCTCAGCAAGGCCCTTAACCGTCAACTGCTCAGATGTATAATGAGATAAGTGTAAGTCAATCTGGATGAGTAGGATGTAGTCAGGGACTAGCGAGTTGGGAGAGTAAGGAATAGGGAATAGTGAGTAGAAAATAACGAGTAGGAAACAATGAGCAGACAATACTCAAAAGTTAATGGTGAGAAATCAATCGTAAATAAGAAATAATAGGAAACACTGAGTAGGGAATAACGAGTAGAGAGACAGCGAGTAGGGGATAGAATGTAGAGAGTAATGAGTAGGAAAATATGGGGAAGAGAGTAAGGAATACTCTTCTTACGAGTGAATAGTGAATATAGAGTACAGAATATACAGTTGATAATAGCAGGTAGGGAATAGAGAAGAGGAAGTAGTGAGTAGGGAATAGGGACTAGGAAACAGAGAGGATGGAGTAGGAAATAGGGCATAGATTTAGTGTAGCTTGATGCACACATCTCAGTTTCAGTTACTGTTTATGGGATAGCAGTTTGCCACCTGGAAAATTTATATAATTCTATACTGTCTGTGATGATACACAGATCTGCTCCAACTATCTATACGTTATATTCATTTAAAAACAAAATACCAGTGGCAAAAAAAGAGAAAAAAAATTATTGTCAAAGATTAATGAAAAGACTATTAGATAATAGGGATCAAACAGAAAGGTCTAGCAAGCCTTAAACCATCAGTAATGTTAGCTAAACAGAAAAATAGCTAGCTAGCTAATAGTTGCAAATTAAGTTTGTTAGCAAAACGGGCAGTTAACTAATACCTAAAGAAAAGAAAAAAATGTTACACAAAGAACTTGTTCTGTGGAATAACTAAATATAGAAGCTAACTACCAATTATTAAAGAAAATTATACAAAAAAAAACTACAATTATAACAGTATTAAATAAAATAAGGAGGCATTACACACAGATACAGTTACTTTGAGCAGATACACTGCTATAAATGCAGGTACATAAGATTCACATGGAAACAAAATACTGAATAAAATGTGAATTAAATAATCCTCAAATTCATAGTGCAAGATTAATAAAAGGAAAAATATTCAGTTGGGATTAAACAGGAAAGGCTAGCTAGCTATACAACACAGGAACTTCAGTAAAGTAGCTAAACATAAACAGCTAAATAATTATCAAAATAGCTAGCTGGTTTAATATCTTCTAAAAATAGTTTTAAAATTACTTTAAAAATATTAAATCTATCAGGCTGGTGAGCATTACAACAAAGGTTGTCATTGGTAGGTTGGACTAGGTTAGCTATTCATAAAAAGCTAGCTAGCTACGCTAACTCAGAAAGATAAGTTAACTATTAGCGAGCTAGAGCTAGCCGCTTCACTTTAACAATGAGAGGTTGTCAGGGAAGTACAGGATGTTAGCAGAACAAGTAACTAGCTGCTACCACAACAAAATAGTGTTACCACAAGGAGTGTTAGTGGAGATGTTAGAAATAGTAGCTAAGTATAAAGAAAGCTATGACAAAATATTAATAATAAAAATATATAAATAAATAAAAAAGGTACAAAACAATAACTTATAAATTAGCATTTTATGTTTTACACAAACTTTACACAAAAAAGATTAGCATGTTTGAACCTTAATGGCCATTTGAGAAGAGGATGCCAAGTATTCTGTCAAAATATGGTTTTAAAACTTATAATTAATTCAGCAATAAACAATGTTTTTGGTTATTTTCCAGTCAGTGTCTGGTGTTGCATTTTAGAAATTAATTGATGATTTAGTTGATATGCTAATATGTATGATGCTATAGGGACTTTTTATCAATAAACACAGCAGATAAACGCTGTATTAAACTACACTAAATCAACTGGTAATGCTGAGTACATTTGGCACCTCTTATCACTGCTGGCTTCAGTTCTGCTACAGCAAGGAGGACCTTCACACTTCCTTTTTTCATCTTATACCTTCTACACATGCCTACACACACTTAACACACACGGTACACACAGAAAGACTAAGCGTGCTGCATTCCAATACTGTTTTTTAATGCGCCCTTGTCCACTCCTCCTCCCCTAGTAATACTTTGATTAATTTTGCCGCCTGAGTTACAGTAGGTTTGTTAGAAGAACCTTCGATAGCCAATAAGATGAACAAGATGTGGGGTCGGGTCAGTGTCGCTAAGTTTTATCCAGAAGACACAGATGAATTTCATCGCAGTTGCCTTTTCCAAATGGTAAATATATGTATAAAGCTGATTATAAGTGTAAATAGGGGTTTAACAGTTCACACCTCAAACATTAGATTGTCTCCATCTGTACATGACAGCTGATGGAATGCTACTTAGGTGCTAGGTATACTGTATAGTGCACTAGATAATAAACAAGATAGCTATAATTTACCCCATTAACCCTCACCCTGAACTGTGCTGTGAGTGCACACTCATATGACCTCTGTGTCCCTAGGAGAAAGCAACAAGAGCGCATTCGAAAACACGAATTAAACAGAGCCTCTTCAGATTCTGACCAGCCTGACACTTGTCTCCTTGTCTAGGAATTTGGGATGTAGCCATGATGTAACCTTCAATCGTTTCAGAACCTGATTCAGTCAGGAAGATGAAGGCTGCCAGTGTGCATGTTTGTGTTTGTGTGTTTAGGACTTAAAGACATGGACAGCTCGCACCACGTACTGCCTGCAGATGGGACACTCGTTCATTTTCTTGCCACAGCGGGTGCAGGTAATCATGTGACCACACTCGAGCAGGACACAGTCGATAACAGCGTCCATGCAGATACGGCACACGTTTTCATCCAGGGTACTGAGAGGAGCCACACCTGCACACAAACACACAGCATGCGACTAAGAATAATACTCAGCGGTGGGTGCAATGATGTGATACAGGCTGGTTATATTTCATTCCTCATATGCCACAGCACTCAACCAATAAATCTTTTTTTAAATTATTATATAATGACACCTTATGTCTGTATACTTTGTAAAGTACATACAAACATAGTAAAGTACAATACTGTGTATACAAAAAGATGTATACGTCTTGGTTTCTGTTATTAGTTATCTCAAAGCAGCTATACACACCTATTTCTTCACCACCACAATCACCCCTCTGGCTTTGTCAAAGTTACTGAAATCAAAACTGTCCATCCTGAAGATTTAAAGTTTCAGCTTTACTTCAAAATTTACAAAGTGGTTAATAAACGTTTTACTTTCTGACCAATCAGATTTGAGAATTTAACAATATTGTGGTATATGGACTTAAATTTAACTGCATGAAATGCCTTTACTAGCACTTGTTATTATAATTTTATATCTATCTATCTATCTGTCTGTCTGTCTAGCTGTCTGTCTAGCTATCTGCATATGTCTATCTCTACGTATCTAACTAGGTGTGTTTAGAGTCTATTTATTTGAGGAACTGTGAGCCGGCGTCTGTCTCCATTAGTCCTTATTAATTGTTCTACTCAAATAGAATCACCTAAAGCTGCAGGCATCAGCAGTGTACAACACAGACAAACTCTCAGTCCCCCCCCACACACACACATATTGCTGCTGATTCAGCAGAAAGGCACTTAGGATATTGGATGAAAGCACAGTGCAATTACATCCATTTTGACTCAGCGGGGACCATTTGGCTTTTGGCCAGAACGAGTAAACCTCTACATTGGAAGGCTCCTACTGACACACACACACACACACACACACACACACAAAACAATCACGCTAATGATCAGCCATTTTTCTTCTTGTCTGCAACAACAGGATTCTACATGCATAATACCGTTGTTATAGACTTTCAAAAATTTCATGCCTCTAAGATAAAGCATTTTATTTATAAATGAATCGTTTGTGCATTGCACAGAACCTGGTGTCACTTTACAAAAGGTCAAGACAGACAAGTAGAAAAAAGGAAACAAGAAACACTTAAGTTCTTCTACTGTATGTGTCTGTATTTCTGAAAAGTAAGTACTGGTTCAGGCAATCCCATAATTCTGTTCACTGTGAGAATAATTTATTCAATGAACACATTTACAGACTAATATTAAATGGCTGTCAAACAGAAAAGATTTTCATTACTGTCCTGATTGTGAGCATGCCAGAAGTCGTTCCTATGGTTACATTTAGCTAGCTCATGTAACATCATGTAGAATTCACTTCCTAGTGATAATAATAATTCATAAAAGCTGAAAAATACCCGATCAATTGTGAAAAAAAAGAATCGCACATGTACAAAACATTATTCTTTAAGTGGTGCTATAACATAAAGCTGGATTCTAAAAAGAGAAAATCCTGCCCAATAGGAAAAGACACAAATTAACATCATTTTTTAAGATATCAAACATTTCTATGAATTTGTCATGTGACCAAAATCGAATTATTAAACCCCTTTACAATTTGCAGTTTGTCTTACAACATAATTATGGGATTGCTTTCCCTATGCTATTATAACTACATACAATACATGACTAAAGGTTTGTGGGCACCTGAGCATCACACCTACAGTATATGTGGTTCTTTCCCAAACTTTTAAAAACGATTGTAGATAGTACTATAATAGCATAGGGAAAGCAATCCCATAATTATGTTGTAAGACAAACTGCAAATTGTAAAGGGGTTTAATAATTCGATTTTGGTCACATGACAAATTCATAGAAATGTTTGATATCTTAAAAAATGATGTTAATTTGTGTCTTTTCCTATTGGGCAGGATTTTCTCTTTTTAGAATCCAGCTTTATGTTATAGCACCACTTAAAGAATAATGTTTTGTACATGTGCGATTCTTTTTTTTCACAATTGATCGGGTATTTTTCAGCTTTTATGAATTATTATTATCACTAGGAAGTGAATTCTACATGATGTTACATGAGCTAGCTAAATGTAACCATAGGAACGACTTCTGGCATGCTCACAATCAGGACAGTAATGAAAATCTTTTCTGTTTGACAGCCATTTAATATTAGTCTGTAAATGTGTTCATTGAATAAATTATTCTCACAGTGAACAGAATTATGGGATTGCCTGAACCAGTACTTACTTTTCAGAAATACAGACACATACAGTAGAAGAACTTAAGTGTTTCTTGTTTCCTTTTTTCTACTTGTCTGTCTTGACCTTTTGTAAAGTGACACCAGGTTCTGTGCAATGCACAAACGATTCATTTATAAATAAAATGCTTTATCTTAGAGGCATGAAATTTTTGAAAGTCTATAACAACGGTATTATGCATGTAGAATCCTGTTGTTGCAGACAAGAAGAAAAATGGCTGATCATTAGCGTGATTGTTTTGTGTGTGTGTGTGTGTGTGTGTGTGTGTGTCAGTAGGAGCCTTCCAATGTAGAGGTTTACTCGTTCTGGCCAAAAGCCAAATGGTCCCCGCTGAGTCAAAATGGATGTAATTGCACTGTGCTTTCATCCAATATCCTAAGTGCCTTTCTGCTGAATCAGCAGCAATATGTGTGTGTGTGGGGGGGGACTGAGAGTTTGTCTGTGTTGTACACTGCTGATGCCTGCAGCTTTAGGTGATTCTATTTGAGTAGAACAATTAATAAGGACTAATGGAGACAGACGCCGGCTCACAGTTCCTCAAATAAATAGACTCTAAACACACCTAGTTAGATACGTAGAGATAGACATATGCAGATAGCTAGACAGACAGCTAGACAGACAGACAGATAGATAGATAGATATAAAATTATAATAACAAGTGCTAGTAAAGGCATTTCATGCAGTTAAATTTAAGTCCATATACCACAATATTGTTAAATTCTCAAATCTGATTGGTCAGAAAGTAAAACGTTTATTAACCACTTTGTAAATTTTGAAGTAAAGCTGAAACTTTAAATCTTCAGGATGGACAGTTTTGATTTCAGTAACTTTGACAAAGCCAGAGGGGTGATTGTGGTGGTGAAGAAATAGGTGTGTATAGCTGCTTTGAGATAACTAATAACAGAAACCAAGACGTATACATCTTTTTGTATACACAGTATTGTACTTTACTATGTTTGTATGTACTTTACAAAGTATACAGACATAAGGTGTCATTATATAATAATTTAAAAAAAGATTTATTGGTTGAGTGCTGTGGCATATGAGGAATGAAATATAACCAGCCTGTATCACATCATTGCACCCACCGCTGAGTATTATTCTTAGTCGCATGCTGTGTGTTTGTGTGCAGGTGTGGCTCCTCTCAGTACCCTGGATGAAAACGTGTGCCGTATCTGCATGGACGCTGTTATCGACTGTGTCCTGCTCGAGTGTGGTCACATGATTACCTGCACCCGCTGTGGCAAGAAAATGAACGAGTGTCCCATCTGCAGGCAGTACGTGGTGCGAGCTGTCCATGTCTTTAAGTCCTAAACACACAAACACAAACATGCACACTGGCAGCCTTCATCTTCCTGACTGAATCAGGTTCTGAAACGATTGAAGGTTACATCATGGCTACATCCCAAATTCCTAGACAAGGAGACAAGTGTCAGGCTGGTCAGAATCTGAAGAGGCTCTGTTTAATTCGTGTTTTCGAATGCGCTCTTGTTGCTTTCTCCTAGGGACACAGAGGTCATATGAGTGTGCACTCACAGCACAGTTCAGGGTGAGGGTTAATGGGGTAAATTATAGCTATCTTGTTTATTATCTAGTGCACTATACAGTATACCTAGCACCTAAGTAGCATTCCATCAGCTGTCATGTACAGATGGAGACAATCTAATGTTTGAGGTGTGAACTGTTAAACCCCTATTTACACTTATAATCAGCTTTATACATATATTTACCATTTGGAAAAGGCAACTGCGATGAAATTCATCTGTGTCTTCTGGATAAAACTTAGCGACACTGACCCGACCCCACATCTTGTTCATCTTATTGGCTATCGAAGGTTCTTCTAACAAACCTACTGTAACTCAGGCGGCAAAATTAATCAAAGTATTACTAGGGGAGGAGGAGTGGACAAGGGCGCATTAAAAAACAGTATTGGAATGCAGCACGCTTAGTCTTTCTGTGTGTACCGTGTGTGTTAAGTGTGTGTAGGCATGTGTAGAAGGTATAAGATGAAAAAAGGAAGTGTGAAGGTCCTCCTTGCTGTAGCAGAACTGAAGCCAGCAGTGATAAGAGGTGCCAAATGTACTCAGCATTACCAGTTGATTTAGTGTAGTTTAATACAGCGTTTATCTGCTGTGTTTATTGATAAAAAGTCCCTATAGCATCATACATATTAGCATATCAACTAAATCATCAATTAATTTCTAAAATGCAACACCAGACACTGACTGGAAAATAACCAAAAACATTGTTTATTGCTGAATTAATTATAAGTTTTAAAACCATATTTTGACAGAATACTTGGCATCCTCTTCTCAAATGGCCATTAAGGTTCAAACATGCTAATCTTTTTTGTGTAAAGTTTGTGTAAAACATAAAATGCTAATTTATAAGTTATTGTTTTGTACCTTTTTTATTTATTTATATATTTTTATTATTAATATTTTGTCATAGCTTTCTTTATACTTAGCTACTATTTCTAACATCTCCACTAACACTCCTTGTGGTAACACTATTTTGTTGTGGTAGCAGCTAGTTACTTGTTCTGCTAACATCCTGTACTTCCCTGACAACCTCTCATTGTTAAAGTGAAGCGGCTAGCTCTAGCTCGCTAATAGTTAACTTATCTTTCTGAGTTAGCGTAGCTAGCTAGCTTTTTATGAATAGCTAACCTAGTCCAACCTACCAATGACAACCTTTGTTGTAATGCTCACCAGCCTGATAGATTTAATATTTTTAAAGTAATTTTAAAACTATTTTTAGAAGATATTAAACCAGCTAGCTATTTTGATAATTATTTAGCTGTTTATGTTTAGCTACTTTACTGAAGTTCCTGTGTTGTATAGCTAGCTAGCCTTTCCTGTTTAATCCCAACTGAATATTTTTCCTTTTATTAATCTTGCACTATGAATTTGAGGATTATTTAATTCACATTTTATTCAGTATTTTGTTTCCATGTGAATCTTATGTACCTGCATTTATAGCAGTGTATCTGCTCAAAGTAACTGTATCTGTGTGTAATGCCTCCTTATTTTATTTAATACTGTTATAATTGTAGTTTTTTTTTGTATAATTTTCTTTAATAATTGGTAGTTAGCTTCTATATTTAGTTATTCCACAGAACAAGTTCTTTGTGTAACATTTTTTTCTTTTCTTTAGGTATTAGTTAACTGCCCGTTTTGCTAACAAACTTAATTTGCAACTATTAGCTAGCTAGCTATTTTTCTGTTTAGCTAACATTACTGATGGTTTAAGGCTTGCTAGACCTTTCTGTTTGATCCCTATTATCTAATAGTCTTTTCATTAATCTTTGACAATAATTTTTTTTCTCTTTTTTTGCCACTGGTATTTTGTTTTTAAATGAATATAACGTATAGATAGTTGGAGCAGATCTGTGTATCATCACAGACAGTATAGAATTATATAAATTTTCCAGGTGGCAAACTGCTATCCCATAAACAGTAACTGAAACTGAGATGTGTGCATCAAGCTACACTAAATCTATGCCCTATTTCCTACTCCATCCTCTCTGTTTCCTAGTCCCTATTCCCTACTCACTACTTCCTCTTCTCTATTCCCTACCTGCTATTATCAACTGTATATTCTGTACTCTATATTCACTATTCACTCGTAAGAAGAGTATTCCTTACTCTCTTCCCCATATTTTCCTACTCATTACTCTCTACATTCTATCCCCTACTCGCTGTCTCTCTACTCGTTATTCCCTACTCAGTGTTTCCTATTATTTCTTATTTACGATTGATTTCTCACCATTAACTTTTGAGTATTGTCTGCTCATTGTTTCCTACTCGTTATTTTCTACTCACTATTCCCTATTCCTTACTCTCCCAACTCGCTAGTCCCTGACTACATCCTACTCATCCAGATTGACTTACACTTATCTCATTATACATCTGAGCAGTTGACGGTTAAGGGCCTTGCTGAGAGGCCCAACAGTGGCAGCTTGGTGGTACTGCAGTTTGAACTTGTGACTTCCAGCCAGTAGTCCAACGTCATGACCACTGACTTGCCCCTGCTGTACTCCCTAGTCATGACTTAACTTACTCTTAACTTATTCATATTATTTATTCCCGTTTGCTTTTCACTTCTCCCCACTGACTTTTCACTACTTTATACTCATTATTCCATTTCTTATTCTATACTCTCCTTGTCCCTTACTATTCTCTACTCTTTCCTACTCCATGTTCTCCTTCCCCTATTCACACTTTCCTACTGCCTATTTCCTACTCACTATTTCAATTTTTCTCTCTATTCCTGATTTCCCTGTCCAGAGTTTCCTCTTTCTACTTTTCCCCACTCACTTTTCCCATACTCTTTCTTACTCCTTATTTGCTATCACCTACTTACACATTTCTAGTTACTCTTCCATACTCCCTTCTCACTATTCCCCACTTCCTACAAGTGGCAAAGTGCATTATAGGCATTCTGTACCAGGGATTGATTGACAGTTTGGATTTTTCTTTTTCTGTCTGTTTTTTCCCCACCAATTGTTAACTGAGTCCATATAAGCAGGGTCAAGAAAAATCCAGATGATAAGTAATTTAATAATTTGACCGTCATGTGAATTTTGAAAGAAATTACAGGTTGCATGGTGTGTTATTTTTCTGCATCTATAATAATTTACACATTCCGCCACGAATACATGGATTAAACATTTTGTATAAAAAAAGAAAGATT
>JAOTQY010000008.1:211354-228712 GCA_026413445.1 Dolichallabes microphthalmus
CTCTTTATCTCTGCTCTACACAGAAACTTTTCAAAGGTAAAGTGCAGGTTCATTTGTTTTATTTTTCCTTTACAGCAGTGATTCCGTTAGTGTGTCTCCTCAATCGAGTGTCATTAGAGAGATTTCTCGTTTATTTTTCTGTTCAAAAAAGTGTTTCCGTTGTGTGCGTGCATGTATGTGAAAAGACTGGAGGAGGGTAAACTGTGTAAGATGAGAAGGGGAAAAGGGGAGGGGCTCCTTACTTTAGCTTCACACACACACACACACACACACAAACAGCGCCTGCACGCACAAACAGAAACACTTATCTGTCTAGATTTATTTTTACTTTTTTTTTTAAAGGTAAAGTGCAAATTAATAATTTGCTTCATTTTTAGTTTATATTTTGTGTTAATTTTTTTTTTTTTAAATTGGGGGGCTGTAGAACGAATAATTTGAGTTTACATTATTTCTTATGGGGAAATTTGATTTGGTTCATAAGTGTTTTGAAATACGAGCCCACTTCCAGAACGAATTATGCTCGTAATCCAAGGTTCTACTGTACTATCCCTTCAGAGTAATAAAAGTTAACAGGATGTTTACCAGAAGCGCTTCGGCCAGGCTGCGTGGTGACACTTCACACGGCTCCTCATCTCCCACTGGCACTGTCAGGGGTGTGAAGGTCCCGTTTATCAATCGCTGGACATAACGTAGCCGATTCTCACCTGGGCAGGTAAGAGCAGAGATCAGACATACACGCAAACTCACACACACACAGGCAGGACACACAAGTTTTAAAATATCTGATGTTTGTGGATATAGTTCATCTTAAATCAGCTAAAACACATCCCAAAAAAAAGGATAAGAATTAAAAATTGCTCTAAAGGCAGATGGACGGTTAAAACCTGCGGGACAATCCATCTCCTTTAAAACCATGTCAGTTCTCTGCAGTACACCTTTCAGTTCACATCAGTTCTTTTTTAGTACACGCATTTTGTAAAGAGAATAAGGACTTATGGAAATCTCCAGTAGTGGAAATTAGTTTGTTTTATTAAATACAGCTGGGAAAGTTAATAACATGCTTATTTCTACTAGTACTTTTTGCATAGTACTAATCTAATAATTTTAACTTATTGCTATTAGTATATTTCTGCTGTTGTTACAGCTATGACATTTTGCATTATATTTGTTTTACAATATTAGTATAATAGTATAATAACTTTTATAATACTTTTAACAATAATTTAGAAAAATATTTTTAGTTCATTCAGGCAAATAAAGCTACTGAATATACAGGGGGGGGGGGATTTGTATACACACTTCAAGTTGTTATCTTTGCCCTATTTTTAAAACTCAAATTTAATTTTGGCAGCAGTATGTAGTAGTGGGTTTCCTCAGAAGATGTCAGTAGTTACTTCATTGTTGATGCTATCATGTGACAATGATATTTTTGTGCATGCATATTTTCATGCTGAAGTGTGTATACATTTATACACATTTACACACACACACACACACACACACACACAGTATTGTGCAAAGTCTTATGCACCTTCATTCTTTTAAATATTTTATCTTAGATGTTTATTTTACTGCTTCCACATAAGTGGGTCAGGAAAAAATTTATTTCCGAACATTACTTTTCCAGGGTTTGTGTGTTCCTGTCTGTAGAGAGCCAAATTGACATTTGTATGATTAACTGGTCTCTGTCGCTTTAAGAAAGAGAGAGAGAGAGAGAGAGAGAGAGAGAGAGCGCAATGGGAAGCAATTTTTAACAGCATTTTTTTTTAAATTATTAAACCAAGACACCTCACACACACTCCTACAACACAAATTAATCAGATATCTGGGGATATAAATATATAACATATTACAACACGCAATAGGGGCTCACGCACATCCATCTGTCATTTCTACTTCAAGAATTTTGCTTTATTAGTGTTTAAATATACATACCAAACACATCTTAGAGCAAAAAAAGAAAACTGTTTGTGTTTAGTTGATATAAACGTACTCGTACTTGAGTTTGTGTGAGCCGTTTCTGGTGTAGTAATGAAGCAGAGAGAGAGAGAGAGAGAGAGAGAGAGCTGACAGCCACGTGCAGCAGCGTTTACGGCGGTTACCAAGCAACCGATCGTGACGTGACTGGCCATTCCAAATCAAACCGTACACCGTAGCCGTGTCACCGCTCTTACCTTTGGGGTCGAGCTCTGCGTGAATGATGTTCCCCATCACCGAGGTGTTGTGCAGGTTCTGCACCGCGTCCTTGGCCGCCTTCACTGACCCGAACACCACTTTGGCGATGCCCAGGTGCTTCTTGGTTTTCGGGTTGTACAGAATCTCCACCTCTTCGATCTCGCCGTATTTCTGGCACATGTCGTTGAGGAAGCCTTCCCGGATGTTGTCGTTGAGTCTCGCGAATGTCACCTCCTTCGGAGGCACGCGCCCGATGTAGCATTCATCAATCTGTTCAGGATTTATCAATGGACATGTTCACACACACACACTCACTGTACTGTTTATGCACGAGGAGCGAAAACACACACTCACACATAGGGTGTCCCACGGGTCTCGATACATAGGAAAGGTTTTAAACTTTTCTTTAAAAAAAAGTTAATTAACAAAGAAATTACCCGTGTATGAATTTACATCCATGATTACTTTAAAACGCATAAAATGGCTTGTAAATACATAAAACACGTACATTTTTAACTTATCATATCTCTATACATATGCACAAAAGAACACAAAATCCCAGTGTGTACTACTTATTCATCAACTTAACACTAATACCACAACTACTATGACAACTATTACTACCTACTACTAATAATAATCATAATTTTTATTCTCTCTCTCTCTCTCTTTCTGTCTGTCTCCCTCACACACACAGAATTCCCAACGGTTTGAAGCTTGCGGTTTGGAGCGTTACTATGGCGACCCGCGAGCACGCATGCCATCGCTGATCTGCAGGTACGCGCGCGCGTGTCTCAGTGTCACTATAAACATGTGTGTGTGTGTACGTGTATCCCACCTTAAACTTGGGCACGGGCAGGTCGGTCTCCTTGTATCTGGTCCACAAGCGACCGATCCGTGGGTCCCTGACCATGTCCACCGGGGGAATCCCGGGATTCTGCGGAAGAAGAAGAAAAACAAAACACACAAACATGACACACACACCTCACATGTCTTGTCCTGTCCTGCAGGGGTTGATGGGGATAAAACCGGGGGTTCACTTAACACCCAGACACGGGGACACAGGAACAATCCAGCAGGAAGTCCACGGTCACGCGCGGTGTGTATGTGTGTGTGTCTCACCGGTATGTTGAAATGTTGTCCATCGTATCGGTAGAGTTTGTGTGAGCCTTTTCTGAGCGCCGGGTCAATAATCAACTTGTAACTTCTCCAGTGGTGCTCTCTCCGCTTCTCCGCCGAGCTGCTCTCCGTGCCGCCGTTCGCCAAACCTGCGTCGGTGAACGCAAAGACACACACAAACGCACACACACACATACATACACGGTTTAGTCAACTCGTGCGCGTGGATTAATGCTAAACATACACACACATGAAGCTTTCAAAAGCGTCCCCCCAGTCACCGAAACACACACAGGAACGAAGAGAGGAGAAAAAATAGAGAGCTTACTTGAACTCTGCCTTTTGCCGTGATCTTCATCTCCTCTGCTTTTCTCTCCGGGTCTGGACATTTTAATGTGTCCGATCGAGTAGTTTTCCAATCAATACGTGTGCTCGTTCGCTTGATTTTACATTACATTTTGCTTTTAGAAGATACTGCCTCTTTTTTTGCGAGCCAACACATATTGTGTGTGTGTCTCTCTCTCTTTAGCCTAGGCTTTCTCTCTCTGGGTCTCTCCCACAATACACCACTATGGAGCGCTAGTCTGCTTTTTCGACGGCGCAGATTCGACACGACGTTCGTTCTAATACTATACTATACAATAAAGGCGACGCGGTGTGAATACGAACTAATAATCGGACACGCGTGTGTGCGTGCGTGCCCGTGTAATAATGCATGTTCGATAGTGAAACTGAGCTTGGTTGAGGTCATACCGGAAACAAAACAAATAAACAACGATTATACGCGGAGCAGAGTCGAATGTGCGTGCTGCGTTTACTTCGAAAATACAAGATGGACACGGGGGTCCGGGTGATACAGAGAAGGCTGAGTCCGCGGACACGATTGCGTTTGTTTCATAGATTAAACTGTTTCGTGTTTCACTGACGTTTTATTCCCCCCACAAACTAAAAAAAAAGAAAGCAGTACAAATAGTGTGTTTCCGTCCATCCCGGAAGTCGGTTTGTGCGTAAAAACAAACAAAAAAAAAGCGTGTGAAAACCTTAAGTTGCTATTAATGTGTGTTAGATGTGAATTAGCTGTATTTTCACGTTATAAACGTGTCTGTGCGTGTCGGTGTTCGGTGTCGGGCAGTTGCCTGGTTAACGGCGCTTTTCCGTTCTGACCAATCAGCGTTCAGCACCATGTCGGCTTGCGCTATTAGAGCGTCGCGCGCCAGTCCCTCCAACAGACAGCAGAAAGGGCTGAACATCAGCGCGGCCATTTTCTCCCAACAAGCTGGAGCTCCATGGTCCAAAATGGGCTTCCTTTTGTTTCTAAAAGGGATCTAAAAAGCTTGGGTTCTTTATCATCATCCTCATCATCATCATCATCATCTTTTATGGACTATTGAACACATTACAGTGTTTCTGTGTACAGGAATTTCAGAAGAAGGAAGATGAAATGTTGGATCATAACCCTTTGATATATATTTTTTAAAAAGCTTAGGCTGTGCTTTTTTTTCCTCCTCTCTTCTCTTCCTGGAATCCATCTTTGTCCTAGCAAACTAGGTCATGGTACACCCATATAACCATTATATTTTCTCTCTTGCTACTAAATAAAACAGCTTGTAACTGATTATATAACTGTGTAACATAGACACATGAAATCTCTGAGGCCCTACACTGTGCAAGGCCAAGTATGAATGTGCCTTTGAGTAAGTTTATCTTTATTGTCTTTGCTTAGTGTCGTATATTATTATTATTACATTTTTTTAATCACTAAGGATTCATGGCACTAGTCTTGTGAACTTTTTATTTATTTTTAAATATTCACTTGCATGCCTGTTTGGGATTTTTGTTCTGTTGGTTGTTTTTGTTTTGTTTTAATTTTATTTTTATTTTAGATCCATTCAAATTGCTTTGCTTCTCACATTTCAGAAAACAAACCAGGCCAGAAAGAGAGAGAACGAAAGAAAAGAAAGGACAAATTGGCCTTTTGCTTTAAAACAAACAAAAAATGCTGAATCACAGGTATGATGTGGTTGTTGATACAAAGACATAATATCTATAATAATAATCAACCACAATGTCCTTGATATGTCACTATATAATATTATAATTTATCACCAGACCTATAAGAACTCCTCAATAGGACAAGTCACTGACAAATACGTCACCATTAACCTGCTATTAAAACCTCAAACCTATTTCTACAGACATTTTCACCTTTAAACTGAGCATTGTAACATTGTCTAAACTTATTTGACCTTGTGTCAAGGACATGTTATTATTTTTATTTTTTGTTTGGCTATGGAGTTTTAATCTTCCTAACAGCATATTGCTCAGATTTCTCCCTCACTCTCATTCTCTCCTCTCCCCTGTCACTCCAAAACACACAGTCAGTAAAGCTCTAGTGGAGATATTTACCTTAACACTGGCTTGGAATAATTTTATCAGGCCTAAACGCAGAAGAAAGAGGGACGTTTTCATTCCCCATCGTCGGATCCTTTAACACAGGGCTTTTACAGAGGGGTCGGCTTGCGACGCCTCAGAGCAACAAAACCCAGAAATAACCAATCTTTTCTGCCTGATGGTGAAATTTTTTTTTTCTTAAGAAAATGAAATCCAGCATAATTTAAGAGCACAGCCTCTGAGGAGTGAAACTGCTGGAAATTCTTGGGGCTGATTTTTGTTAAGAGCCTTTATGCAAACCATCCCCCTCATTTTCTTGCTGAAGACAGGATGAAGGAGGAAAAGAAAAAAAGCATGAGCTTTTCATTTCTCAGAGACAGAGAGATTTCATCAGCTTTTATTAAGGTAATGGACATTTCATGGCAGGGAAATATTTTCAAGTGTAAGATTAGTATTATCATTTTATTATATTATTATTATTATTGAATATCTATTTACAACATTTGCATTTATTGCCATGTCCTAATTTACAAGTATTTGCAAACCAAATCATTTTTATTTCCTTGAATGAAAAACTTTTAAACACTACATTATCCATGTTCTGCAACAAAATGCATCTCTGCATCAGGATAAATAATGAATAATTACAAATAGGTTTGCTTTTTACTTTTAATCATAATTTGAACCTTTTCTTTTTTTTGGCAACGTTGGAAAAACATGCTGCTCTTTAATGGCTGCTTGGCTGTTGTCTGTTTTCAAAATGGCGGCGTCTCTAACAGCAGCAGGAACAAGAAGAAGCCGATCCGCCATTTCTGGGCGAGTCGTACTCACATACTACCTTACTACATAGTATGTGAAAACGACTTCATATACAGTTCATTTAAAGTTCAGTTACTGTTCTTCGCTATAACCACTAAGTCGAGTACGACGACAAGACTGGACTTTAATCATCGCACATTCACTTGTTGTTGTTGGTCTTTCGGCTACTATTGTACTAAATAGTGTGTCAAATCACTCACTACGTTACGGCATACTGTTTAGTTCGCTAGTATGAAAGATTTTTTAGATCGTAGCCATGGTGACCATTAGCCAATAGAGGCGCAGCATTCTCGGGCTTCCATTTCACGCGCGCAGGCTAACGCCGTGTTCTGTATTTAATGGGTTTTAATAATCCGGACCCAAAATGGCGGGGTTTAACCATTTAACCATATAAGGACATCAAACTAGTTTAATATTTCAGTTGCAGAGCGGTAAGCACGGGTTCGTGTCGTGTTCTGCAACCCCACCTTCCAGAATGTTCCACACAGTAACTCGATATAGGACGAGGTTGCAAAGCTGAGAGAGAGAAAGAATGGACGTTTTGTTCTGTAATTTCTTTGGGTGCACGTGCCTGCAAATAGTGAGTGGTATTAGTGTAGATCTACATGCAAACAGCGTTTGTGCATTGATTGAATTGTGTTCTGTATGCATTGTCCAATGCAACGGTGTTCTGCACCTAGAGAGCATTGCAAAATGCATGCACAAACACAACTCTTGTTTAGTCCAATTTTTAATAAAATCCCGTTTTGTGCATTGATTAAATTGTGCTAAGCAGTGTTGTGCATGTATTGTCCAATGTAACTGCGTGTGTTTCTAATTCTGCACCTATAGAGCATTGCAAAATGCACGCACAAGACTGTTTAGTATGCTTTTTTAATCAAATCCCATTTTGTGCATTGATAACCGTGTTGTGCATGCATTGTCCAATGCAACTGTGTGTTTCAACTTGTGTGTTTCTGCACCTAGAGAGCACTGCAGCAAACAAAAAATTCTAGAGGCTTTCATTGTTTTTTTCTTCCCTAAGTCAATAACCCTAAATGATGAAAAACCTCGAGTCCTAGTAAGGTTTTTGTGTAATATTCCTTTATTAGGAAGCAACCTTGATTATTTAAAATGTGGACCTGGGATAGTGGGGTTAGAGCAGGAAATGCACCAACATTACATTAAGTGAAAAAGTGACCGATCTTATGACACACAACACCGACCAGCAGAATACATTCTAAACATACACAGTGTAATGAACTAATGTTAGAGCAGAGATGCAGCACATGTTAAAATAACCTTTAAATATCATATCATGCTGATGGTCTAACCTTACAAGATAGCAAGAAGCAAAAATGGGAGCAGCCTGAAGGGTGGAGGGCACAACGCCGCTCCCTCACAAGTGCTAGCTTTTGTCTCGTTCTATTTTAAGCACAAGGAGGGACGGAATGAGAGAAACCCTGCTGTCTGCTGTGAAGAAACTGGTTTCGTGCTCATCGGATCTCTAACGAAGATCATCATTTGAATAGGTATCTGTTAGGCCGTGCTCGTGAGTACACTCCAACGGTGTGGTTGATTTTATGAGCTAATCAGAGTTGCCTGGTTAAAGATCTACAGATACAGTAGGGACGTATTCCAGTGGATTGGGTTTAGGGTTCAAAGGTCAGATTATACGGTTAAATCTATGTCAGCATAAATACAGGGGTTTGTATAGAGTCTTTGTATTTAAATAAAGAATTAAAAAATGTGAGTATTCTTGCTTCAAAAGTGATCGAATGAGACAAATGAGAATGGAAATGATCTATCATTAAATTATCTGTTTCTATTGTGTATTGTAATTGATATACCATTATTTTAAATAGTTCTTGCAATGAAACGCTAATATATTTTATGATCCTTGGAAATTACATGTTGCCTAGTAAACATTGATTTTCCATGAAATCTGTTAAGACAAGATGATTCCTACCTTGAATGTCCTATTATTTTATTATGCAGTTAATTTTAAATAATCCACATTGATGGTGATAAAAAGGAAATGCTTTGCTAATAGTCCTTTTACTTAGTAACACTAGAATTACACAAATCTGTATTGTGTAAAAATTGTAAAAAAATTAAAAAATAAAATAAAAACATTGTATCGCGTATATACAGTATTTAAAAATAAATGTCCTGTGTATTTGTTTTTAAAAAAAATTGCTTTATATGTTTTTGTGTATTGTGCATATTTTTAAGGCCCACAGTCTTTCTTAATCTTTATTTCTGCCCTTCCGTTTTCTCTCTTGCGCTCGCGCTCTCTTTCTCTCTCTCTCACTTAAACACACACACACAGAGCACACATTCAAGGGTCTGGCTGGCTACTGAGTAAATCATTTACACATTCCTATGTGTCCATGTACATATAAAATTAAATCATGAACAAAACACTATAGCAGTAAGAGTATAGGTGTTTTTATGTGTGGGTGGATGGGTTGTTATAGCAGGATGTGACTCACTTGAAGAATTAAAGTAGAAAATCTGGTTTCACTGCTTCCACGAAACGCCTCCCTCACAAGCCTTGTCTTTCAGATGCCATGTCATTAAAGGCTGTTCCATTCTAAAGGGTGTTTCAAACACACCAATGAAATGCAGCTTGCTTTCTGAGCGTGTTCAATAAGCATGGATTGTATCTAACATGCAGAAAATGGGAGGATAGAAATAATGATACATGTCGAGGAGGTACACATCGACAGGAAAGCATACATAGAAAACGATTGCGTATTCACCAGGTCACATGGGATGAAGCATTTTTAATGAAGCCTCATGAATGTTTTGTGTGCATGAGAGGCTGAATACCAAGGAATCATTGCGCTTAGTGAAGATATGCACATCTAGGGTGCAGCCTTCTCCCAGCACTAGTGAGTGTAGTTGCATTTACATTACATTTACATTCATCTCATTTGCTTGATGCTTTTATCCAAAGTGACCTGTAATTCACCCCAGGGTGCGATGGCGAGCAGTTGAGGGTTAAGAGACCCAGCAGTGGAAGCTTAGCGCCGCTCAAAATTTCACTCGAGACGTTCCTGTCAGTTGCCCAGACCCTAACCAGTGAGCTGCTTTTCTTTCCACATATATACGCAATCAAATACAAGCAAGTTATTTCAGTGCGACGAGGAGCTGCAATAAGAAGCAACATGTCCAGAAAGGCTTGTCATTGTTTTCACAGGAGACTCACCTTATACATGCAGTACGAAGCTCTACAAAAAAACGTGATACAAACTGCTCCTTTAATACTTTTGGCACAAAGTTAATAAAAGAAGACACTGAAAAAAATATTCTGCTATAAAAGCACAGGTTTTCAATTTTCTCAGCAGTAATTTTTTTATTATTACACTGAAACAAAAGTTGGGATTTTTGGAAGAGAATTACATAATGTGTATATATATGAAGCTTAAGTCTCTTCACCCTTCATGTACCATATATTATTTTTGTTCTTTTGTATCTCCATTCATTATGAATTATGAACTTCTTGGTCTTACTTTATTATATGGTCATGTAGTAACTTAAGTGCATTGTTATTCTGTTCTAATTCTATATATTGGTGTTTTCTATGTAGATATTTTCATGTACTCGAATAAAGTACCTTTTAAACTGTGATTTACTTCAATCTCAGACAGTTTTTATGTTTGGAAGGCCATCTTTGACCCCCTGCCTGTCCAATTTGTCCTTCATTATGGTGCTTGTGTGTAAGAGGGTGGGGCTCTTCCTGGGATCCAAAGAGTGCCATAAGGATTAGAGTATGTGACTTGGGGACATGGCTAAAAGATGGAAGGATGATATTTTCTTCAGTTTTCTTCTTCGGTTAACTTTCATTAGATCTAACATGAGCATAAGATTTAACAAAAGTTTAACTCACCAATTCCAAAAACTATAATATTTAATACAGTTCACATGCAATGGCCGACAAATTTAGCACATACTTGCACAGGCAGACGGTCACTTTATCAATGCACACATATCACAAATTACAACATAATTCTGTATAATTTATATTTCGATTATATATTGTATATAATTTATTCCTCCCACAGTCCAAAGACATGTAGATTAGGATAATTGGCATTCCCAAATTGCCCAAAGTGTGTGAATGAGGGTGTGAGTGTGTGGATGGTGTGTGTGCCCTGCGATGGATTGGCACCCTATCCAGGGTGTATCCTGCGTAGTGCCCTAGGTCTCTTAGGATAGGCTCCAGGCCCCTGCGACCCTGAATACAGGATAAAGCGGTGTAGAAGATGAGTGAGTGAGTGTATATAATTTATATCATAGTCTTCTTAGTCTTATTTTTATTTGTACATACTTATTCTTTTTTTATTATTATTTATAAAAAATCTGCACAGTCTGAAGTTTGTTGTATTTCACTACTGTTATACTTGTAAAATTCTTCTTATTCATTAAAGTCATGTAAAGCTGTGACACATGTAGAAGTTATTTATCTTACATTAGAATCAACTGTCAAACATTCATCTCAGCTTTGTTTTAAAGCTATAGTGGGCATTCAAGTCAAACCAGGATTTTCTTTTGTAAATCAAGGTGTAAAATTGATTCACATTAGACTCTTAGTTGCTATAGGATGTTCGAACTGTGTAAACGTTTTAAAGGCCAAAGGTCATTTGTAAATCATGATCCTGGCCGAGGTGTCTCCGAGCCCACTGCAGTAGTTCCCGCGAGTGTTCAGCGAGAAAACTGACTCTATACTTCTCGGCAACTTGCACAAGACAGGCATCTATCTGTGGGAACTGTACACACAATCATTCACCAACACCACTTGCACAATACAGGAACTCGCTTGAGAGTTATTACCACATACCCTGTACAGCCCTGACCACAATTCAAGCCATTTCCACATGTTTGGGCCATTAAAGGAGTTCCTGGGAAGCCAGCGTTTCAGACGTGAAGCAGGCGGAGCAATCATGGCTCCGGCATACTGAAAAAAACTTTCTACCATGCGTGGGTACCATTAGATGAGTGCATTAGTATAGCAGGGGATTTTATCAAGACAGGGGGAGTTTTTACCCAAATAAGTGTGTTCTCTTTTTGCACAATCAAAAGTCCCAGTTTGACTTGAACGACCCTTGTGGAATTGGTGTTGCACAAGTTGCATGCACATTTGATACTACATACTACACACATTTGATGCTTCATAATACATCTATCATTAGCATACTATAAGTGGTGTGTTCATTATTAACACACACACAGTGCAAATACATGCAATGCAACGTTTAAAAGAGCGTGAAGACCTTTCTTATCTGATTGATTGCTGTGCGTAGAGGGTGTGAACCTGAAACTGCTCTGCTCTCGTGTGGTAGACAGTGGGTAGTGCACACGCCGAAACACAAACACGCGCGTTCATTCAGTTCAAAGTTAGGTGGGTAAAGTTAGTGCTGGTGTGGAAATATCTCACGCCCTCAGGAGGAAGTGGAGAGCTTGTGGTGTGATATATCTGAGCCGGCTCTCTCAGTGTGTGTGTGTGTATATGTGTGAGGGTGTGTGTGTGTCTGTGTCCTCATGGTTCTGCTGGTCCAGAGGAGGACATGACGCAGGACAAATGTGCTAACGGACAGCAGCTGAAGATCGTGATCGTAGGGGATGGAGGCTGTGGGAAAACGTCTCTGCTGATGGTGTATGCTAAAGGAGATTTCCCGGAGGTGAAGACAACGTCTACTTTTTTAACATAGCGTTTCACACTTAACCAGGATCTTGTGCACTTTGTGGTGTACTAACAGAGAACTTATTTTCTGAGAAATTCAATTGTTCAATGCTGAGTTTAGAACTTTAGTAATTTAGTAATTACTTTGTAATAATTGCGTTGTTACATTGACAGTGTTTGGGGGATCTGGCGGATTTTTATTTTAGTTAAAGGAAATTGAAAAATACTGTACATCACAACTTAGGCTAATCTTTAAAACAATAAAAAAGAATTGACACACACATGAACAAAGTTCAGTTTAGCCACCACATCCACAAGTATAATAAATTTTTGACATAGTTGACAGGGTTTAAAAAAAAGGAAAAGTGATGTTTGAATAAGCATAACTGAGCCTGATTATAGAGTTGACAATCTAGCAAAGTGTTCTGTCAAAGCAAAACTGGGAAATTTCAAATGCGGTAGTCTAAGTTATTAAAGTTGGATAGTCTACTGTTCAAATCCTGATCTGGAGGGCTAATGTCCGACTCAGTTTAGTGATTTTTTTTTAATGCAAACATATGTGATTCAACTACTCTGTTAATTGGCAAGTATTTTGGGAGTGTTTAATTGCTGGAAACATAGACATCGTAACCCTCTAGCTCTAGAGTTGAACAGCCCAGCACCTTTACACGCTAAAACAGAAGTACATTCTGCTATGTTTTTGATTAATCTGTTAATTTCAAACAATAATTAACCAAACGTTCCTGACCAATAATCTGATTTTTATACATAAGTGAATCGTGTTACAAGCATAACTTAATGGAGTAATCTACTCTCACTGGTTACTTTATTAGGTACAGCTCTCATTTGCGTAAATATCTAATTAGCCGATCAACGTAGCAGCCACTCAACACATTTGGGCATCTAGACCTGTTCAAGACGATCTGCTGAAGCATCAGAATGGCGAAGAAAGCTTATTTAAGTCACTCTGAAACATGGCGTGATTGTTGGTGCCAGACATGCTGCTCTGAATAATTCTGAAAGTGCAGATCAGCGGGGATTTTTACACATCATCTTTAGGGGTTACAGAGAAAGGGGTAAAAAAATAAATACAAAAAAAGGGAAAATATCCAGTGTGTGGCAGTTTTCTGGGCGAAAATGCCTTATTCACTCTAGATGTTGGAGGAGAATGGCCAGATTGGGGTTGAAGTGATAGAAAGGTAACAGTAACTCAAATAACATCCCGCAATAGGGGAGGAACTGTATATACTGAAGCGCATCTCTGAACACGCAACATGTCGAACCTTGAAGTGGATGGGCTACAGCAGCAGAAGACCTCACCGGGGGCCGAACCTGTCAGCGGAGAACATGAAACCGATGCTACAACTCTCATGGGTTTATCAAAATTGTACAATAGAAGATGGGAAAAGCGTTAATGAGTATCGATTTCTCCTGGTAGGGTCAGAATTTGGCATAAACAACATAAAAGCCAAGTATCCGTCCTGTCTTATATCACCGGTTCAGATATGGTGGTAGTGGTGTATTGGTGTGAGGGATATTTTCTTGGCACACTTTGGGCTCCTTATTACCAACTGATCAGCAGATCTCAATCCCATAGAATACCTTTGTTATGTAGTGGAACCGTAGACAAAATCTGCATGATCCTATCGTGTCGATATGGACCAAAACCTGGAAGAAATGTTTCCAGCACCTTGTTGAATCGATTCCATGAAGAATAAAAGCAGTTCAAGCTCTAATGAAGTGGCCAGTGAATGTATATATCTTTTCTTGTTTGATTATGGCTTCACTACCAGCAATACTCTCAGTGGTCTTAGAGTTCGCTAGGTAAAACAGAGAGATTTAATAAAAAGACAGCCGGATGTTAATACATTTCCCGTCTTGCTAGCAGCATGGAATAAACACCCCAAAAAAGAAAACAAAAGTGAAATTTGAAGATAGATTTAAAATAGTCTTCATTAAGCTACATTAATAATTGAAAACAACTACAATATTATAACACAAATAAACTAAACCAATTATTGTAGTACCATGTTAATAAATGTAAAATTTGGAAAGATAAAGTGGGAACAAATGTAATTTTATCCAAGTAAACAAATAAAAAGAGTCTAACTGCTCGCTCCTCTTTTAATGAAGTATTTAATGATAGTCAGGACATCTTCAATATGTGTTGTGTCAATGATTAATATCTCTCCAGTGAAAACCTTAGCAGTTACCAAAGCAACAGACTTTAATTAATTTCTACCTGCCAGGTATAAATCTTATGTCCTGGCTTAGAGAATATTTATGACTAGCTGGTTCAACTTGAAAAGGGAAAACCCTTTTCCAGGCCCTGTACAAGTCTCTGTAACACCTCGGCCATTTCTGTTTAAGGTATATGGGTTTTTTTTTTCTTTTTTTCGCTGTATGCTCGATATCAAGTTGATCTTAAAGACCATTTAGTTCTTTATTTCCATCTATTCTAAAATGATTGGGGGGGCGGGGGGGATTTTAACAGTGGTTCATGCTGCATACATTTCTACATTATTTACTATTCACCAACGTTACCGTGTGTCACAAGGTAAATTTTAAGGAAGGAAATGCGATTGCAAAAAAATGTCAGCACAATCACACACCCAAGAAGTGTGAAAAAGTGAATTAGTCCTAGCCATGTGGTTTCAATCTAGTATAAAGGTTGTTTTAGGTTTGTATACATGCTGAGGTCTCTATTCTCCGGTTGTTGAGTGTACACACTGGACCTATACTAATAATTTTGTTCACATTATTTACATCACACTCTCGAAACCAGTTGAGTCTCTAAGCTTAACAAAGCAGGTTTATTATAATAAAATTCACTTTTGCGTTTAGTGCTTTAACTTGAACCAGAGATGGTTAATTATTTTTTCTTGTATTCTTTTTTATATTTGAATCAGTTCCTAATGGTTTAAGACCACCAACATAAAAAGGGACATTTTAAAAAATGAATTCAGTGTATTTGTAAATGACACTTACTTGATACACTGCTACAAGGTCACATCTGGAAGCTGCACATGTATACAGTGCATAGTTCTCATGAAGGGCAACAATAATATACTGGGTAACATCATCACCTCACAGCTCTCTGATTTAATCCTAAGCCCAGGACTGTATGTACTGTAGTTTTCTAAGGGTTCACTGGTTTCCTCCCAATCGATGTAAGCATAGTACCTACTCTTAATTGCCCAGAGATATGAATAAGTGTGTGAATGTGCGTGCCTCTGATGAAGAATGCTTTATTCCTGTTTTTTTTCCACTAAATTTCCAGTTTCGCCACAGCCCTGACCTGGATAAAGGGCTTACAGAACATAAACACGCCAGGCTAAGGGGGGTGGGGGGTGGGGTTAGGTATTGTGTAGGTGGTTTTTCATGTTGTGTTTATAAGTGAAAGTGGGTTTTAATAGCTAATAGTGGTCGGTTGGTATAAAAAGGATATTGGTTTAGGAGAAGTAAAGGCACTGGGTGTTAATTAACTGACAATCACAAACCAACTGTGTACCACTGACCAGGCAATAAAAAACTGCTCATTCTGCATTTTATCCTGTTTAAAAAAATAACTTGTCATATATGTATGAATTCAAGTACAAATATTTTTTTAATTATTTACACAGTTATATTTTTTATTCAGACTTACGCTCCATCTGTGTTTGAAAAGTACATGAGGATAGTGAACTATGGTGGAAAAGAGATTCAGTTGAACCTGTATGACACTGCAGGTACAGTATGCACACAAACACACCTATTATTCTTGATGCTGCATTCCTTAAACCTTAAACATAGATGAAAAAATGGTGACTCACACACACACACACACACACACACACACACACACACACACACCTTACTTCTTACACTGCGAATTTCTGAAACTTTAACAAACAGAAACATGACATACCTTACATCCTCTTTTACTTTTATTTCTCATCTATGATAGGAAATGAGAAACATCCTGAACAACCTGTTTTATTTGTAAATTTGATTAAACATTTAGTTCACTAGGCAACCAGTGAACTAGCATCACAGAAAACAAGCTAACTCACATATGTTATAAAAAGTACAGTAAGCTAAATTGCAAACAGGCAATAGAGGAAACATGCAAATCTAAAGAACTACCAAACTAACATAAGAGAACACAGACTAATTTACAATAAAGCAATAACAAATGAGAGGGAGTGCTGTTGTGATGAATATCAGCGGGACTGTGTTGCGTCATAGACACAAGGCACAGCCTGATATTTAGCACTACAGTATGACCTTGAGTGCG
This sequence comes from Dolichallabes microphthalmus, assembly GCA_026413445.1. NCBI lineage: Eukaryota > Metazoa > Chordata > Actinopteri > Siluriformes > Clariidae > Dolichallabes > Dolichallabes microphthalmus. The sequence continues at coordinate 227,803 of JAOTQY010000008.1, forward strand.
ATACTGCTTTTATACAACAATTCCACAGACACCATTTATTATCCACAGATTATAATTTTTTGTTTATTTTACCAGTTATATTGCTCCGCCAACAAATATCCTTTCGCGAACTAACTAACCGCGACTGGTGAAACTGGCGACCGACAGTTAGCAGACAGTAGTTCGTATACTTAACCAGGGTCAAATTAGTTTTCATTTCTTACCGGTATGTAGCCAAAGGGTGAGGATAATAAAACGTGGAGGTGCAAAGCTTGTAAAAAAAAGCTTGTAAATCTTGTAAGTTTCTCCTTATATTTCCACTTACTCCACTTTACAATATTAGATCCATTAACTTCCAGGTTTGGGACTAGATCTCAAATAAGTTTAAATGGAAAGCTAGTGTGCTAGGGTGTACAATCCCTTGTTCACCACTCCAAGAGCCCTTGATCAGAGGTTTAAGAGGAATTTGGGATGCACCCTTGTGTTAGAAGCTAGTTAGCTTTGCAGCTGTAAGTAAACTAATATGGATGGGCAATTCAGGACAAATTTTAAACAATTATTAAGGAGACCACATCTGATACCAAGTGCTTCTGTGACTGGTTTTGGCAGCCAGGTGCTCTCTACCCAGTACTGCAGACTGTACAGACCTACTTTCACCCATGCTCTTGACCGACAATTAGTGTAATTAACAGTTATTAGGACAACTGTGACATGGAGCGACACATATAGTAAAATGTACCAGTGCTATTAGCGTCTATTACCACCACTTATGGAATTCCTCTCATCCAATCAGATTGCTCGGGTTGGAATTAACTGTTGTTAATATACTGTAGAAGCATAATGACATTCCAAATTGCCCGTAGTGTGTGAATGAGTGTGTCTATGTGTGTATGTGTGTGTGCCCTGCGATGGATTGGCACCCTGTCCAGGG
>JAOTQY010000008.1:316376-330391 GCA_026413445.1 Dolichallabes microphthalmus
GCTGTGCTGTACCTTTGATGTCTTTGTTCCTGAGTTTCGGATGCAGTAAAGGCCATCCGGCGGACATTTATACATGTCTTTATATATTCTAAAGAGAGAAGAAGCAACAATGAATGATGAGGGTTTCTCAAACCTGGCTCAGCTGAAGGACAAAGTCAACATTTATGGCAAGTCAAGTCCTATGGCACTCCAGGCCACTAGATGGGGCTAGAGAATAGGTTTAGTGTATTTAAAAAAAAAATGTCTGATGAAAACAGATATTAGAAATGTCTCTTACTTTTCAACGGTACTCGTCTCGGTCGTTTCCAAAAAGACAGAGTCAGGCAACTGTACCTGAAAATCCAGACAACAAACCGACATGAGTTTTACATGTTCATGTGTCACCTAGTATCTTTTTCGCACCCACTTTTCTGAGTTACCTCATAGGTTATAGTATTTCCTCTGTGTTTATTGCATCATTGTTAAATACTAAAGAAGCCATTAGTAACACCATCCTTGTTTACAAAAGAAGGTCCGAAGGGCCATAACTATAGCATTTATTAAGAGAACATAATGAAAGTTGTATTGAGATCTGACTTGTAACGCCAATAAGGGTTCACTTACATTTTCGTAGTCATCATCAGAATCTTCAGCGTGGTTTGATACGACAGGGTTTTTCAAGGGCTTCTCTTCTACTAAAGACGGAAGACTTTGGCCATCAGGCGACGATCTTCTGAGAGGAAAGACTTATGAGTGGTTTTGTTGTAAAGGATTTAACAGATGCACTTAAATCTCCCATGAAGAGCGAAGGATAAACCAGAATCTACGGTGTTGTATTCACATAAACTGTACATACACTATAGTGTGCATTTAAAGGAATGTTCAAGTTATAATCAAGCCTCACGTCATCTTAATGTAAACAGTGCGATGCAGTAGAGCTTTAGACCATAAAAGTCTCATCTTTAAACTCTACTCAAACAAAGCATCTTCAACAGCTTTGTCTTTCATGCCAGTAACACACTTGTGCTTTGGGCACCAACCAACATAATCACAAACATTTCATGTGTTTCAGGGTGAAGTTTTCCTTTACAGTCACCCAGACATTGTGGGAAGTCGTCAATTTAACCCTTGCACACTTTTAATCAATTAATTTAAATGAATGAAAGTCACAATAGTTAAAACAAAGTGAAAGCAGACACCTACTGTAAAGATGACAGACTCATTTTTGGCTTCATTGCTGTGGGCGGACACTTGGGCGGAGGTTTGAGTTTTCTGTCACTTGGTGAACTGCTCAGGTTAGGTGAAATGGAGTTCAGCACCAGTTTGTTTCCCAGGTCTTCACAGATATGTAGAGTAGATGGGTTGTTTATGACCATGGCAGGAGATAGCTTTCTCTCATATCCTGGAAGGGTGGATACAGACATGCTCCCGGATACAGTCATTTTCTGGTGAACAGGAAAAGGAACCGACATGCCTGTCTTTCTGTGAATGTGTGGTTTCTGTAGTGCTGGAGGAGGAGGAGGAGGAGGAGGAGGGCCTGGTAGGCTCGGAGGAGGGCCTTTATTCACAGCGTCACAGTGTTTGGGTGGGCACGGAACTGGGACGGATAGCTTATTGTGTATGGCGCTCGGTGGTGCTTTAATGGGTACTGGTGGTGCAGGGCCTTTGGGATGGTAGGGCACAGGTGGAGGAGGGTAAGCTGGAGGCGGTGCCTTGGGCTGAACTGAAAAAGCATGGGGCAGCTATCGTTAGTGGAGTTGATTATTATAATTTTTTTTAGAAAATTAAAAAAATGATCTAAATGTGCATCAAAGTGTGTAACGCTACCTGGTGGCCCATCAGGCATGAGATAGTCGTCTTCATCGCTTTCATCGTTTTGTTCCCCATAGTCTATTCAATAAATGCAGAATACAGATGTTAAACGAAAGCTCACGGAGCACGAACAGTTAGTTAGTAATGCTTCCTCCTGTTATACCTCCTTCATTGTCACCGTGGGCACTGGTGATTTCCATCGGACTCTCGATAGGACCGTAGAAACTTTCATCTGAGTCAGAGTCACTGGAGTAAGAAGATTACTGAATTAATTGAGCGTCACTATTCACAGGAACGGTACACATACGTATAATACAGGCAGAGAATTATACCCACTACTAATTTATCAGAAAAGGGAAGTGTCTTCAATTACACTGTACATCTGTGGTTCGTAGCACTGTGGTCAGCATTTTATTTTTAAATGTGTTCATATATAACCAAAAAGTTCCCAATGAAACAGCACGAAAACTGCAAGGCTGCAAAGTACGCATCTCAAATACATCGTCTCAACTGTAATGTCTATCAAATTTATGGAGAAAATCTTTAAATGCAAAATTCAGCCATGTAATTCGAGGATGTGTCCAGAGTGAGTGAATACATTTCATGTGATAGAATCTTCTTTATCATCAAAAGATACGTAGGTAACAGATAAACATTCTAAAAAAAAAAAACACAGGTTGATGTTTTATCTACAGTATCTGGACATACATAAGTAGCTTCAAAGTGTCAAAAAAAAAAAAGTTATGCTTTTTTCTTTTTCACTTCCCAATTTTGTGATGTGAAAAGCAAAGCAAACTCTATTTTCTTAACTGACCTTAATAAAAATATATGAATATATCTATATTGTACCTTGGGTCAAGTGAATCTTTCTTATCGTTATAGTGTCCGATCTCTTTCCGCAGATAACGCATCCACTTCTGTCAGTGATGAGAAACATTGTTAAACCGAATACAATAACATCACTGACACAGATATAAAGCAAACGAATGATCATATGAAATATAAAAAAATGTCGAATAAACATCTCACCCTTCTCTCATCCTCGCTGGCTGCTGAAAAAAACCACGTACGGTGCCTCTTACTGACGTGTACGATCTTAAAGGGGAAAACGTTGCTGGATGTGGTCTCCTCTGTGGCCCGCATGACCCTGAAGACCAAAAACGTATCATTTGTTAATCGGGGTAGTTTTTGGCATGAAGTCGATTCATCTTCCATCCTGTCTATACTAAAAGAAAGTTAAAAACTTTTCTTTTTATGAAGACTTATATTTAGGGTTATAATGAGCAACATAGATGGTGACAACATCAAGCTGACATGAGGAATTACCTCCAAGAGGAACCAGATTAAAAACAAACCCACTCTCTTCTGAGTGATGTCAGATAGAGCTATTCTAACTAAATCATGAAAGAAACACAGAGGTACTGTATACTATAAAACCAAACAGAACTTAAAAGAGGCGGCATGATGGCTTGGCACTGGGTTCGATTCCCTTGGTGGGTTTCCTCCGGGTACTCCGGTTTCCTCCCACAGTCCAAAGACATTATCCTGATTGGCGTTCCCAAATTACCCGCAGTGTGTGTGTGTGTGTGTGTGTGTGTGTGTGTGTGTGTGCACTGTGATGAATTAGCACCCTATCCAGGGAGTACCCCGCCTCGTGCCCTAGATCTCCCGGGATAGGTTCCAGCCCCCTGAGACCCTGAATTCTGGATAAAGTGGTTTAGATGACGAGTGAGTGAGAGTATCGCTAAAGTGTGATTAAAGGATTTTCAGCATGAGCATATTGTAAATGAAAGTCCTGGGACAGTCATTATAATTACAACAGCAGTTATTAGGTAAGGGGGAGACTTTAGAATAAACTGGAAACTGTAGACTTTCAGGAATCTCTACAAGATCCTCCACAGCATCATTAAGTGTTTGATTTGTCAATATGAATAAGGCCTACTAAAAATCTCCCTGCTTTTCTATTCTATTCTATGCAGCTGGGTCGGAGACGTTCTGCAAACTGTTTGCAGATATACTTAAAGTCTATTTATACAAGACTGGAGACTAAACACAGTAATTAAGTACACACTAGCTACACCACGCCAACACTTCTGTGTTGGTGGCGAAACAGACATAGACACATATCTCGCGTTATCACAAAGTACCTAATCTGCATGAGGAAACTATCTTTGAGTGGACAAAATAGAAACTTCTCTAACTCTTGATCTTATACTGGGCCATAAGTAGGACAGGATGTGGCTAAACAAGCATGCAAAGATCAACCTGGAAACCATGAGCCCTTTTTAAAGTCACAGCTTACAGTAGCTCTAGTTTCAAACCTTGGGTTTATGTTTAAAATTCTATGTTTAAAGTGGTCATGATCAGTGGAGCAAAGGTAGATTTGGTTTTTTTTTCTACGGTACATCGTCAGTAAATGAAATTGTCCACATGAACTTGCCTGTTGTAGCCGTTGAGGGAGAACGCACCCTGCGGTGTGGCAGACGTGCTGGTCTTGAAATAGTAGACGCAGCCTTTGTGGATTATAATGAAGCGCAGAGGCCCTGGTGCAAAAAATTGCTTTCATATTAGTCACTCAAAGACCTTTAAACAAGCCTAGGAGATAATATTAAAGAACTGAGTTTTTATTTATATACTGTATATATATATAAATAAATATATATGCTAGCTGCAAATTCTTTATGGACCAATGATAGAACTTACATTTCATCAGGCTGAACTGGCTTCCCCCCTTTTTGTGTAAATACCCAGAAATGGCAACACCTCCAGGCATGGTCAGCAGATTCTGAGCTCCGATAGCCCTCATTGGAACGGGCCAGGAAATCGGCAGAGCGGTCATATTTCTATAGGAGAGATGAAATTTTAGTCGTTAACTCATATTCATTTTTGAATCTTGAATATAGTTAGTTGTGAATCTTATTACGAAGAGAGATTTTGCAACTTAATAAAAAATTTTTTTAAAACGAGGCGTTCAGCTGACAGGAAACTTAAAACATCAAACAGTAAAACAGTATAAGATATACATGTTGTAGGCTTTTTATGCATCAGATCTATACTTGTTTAATTTATGAAGCTGACTACATAATGTAAAAATTTAATAATACAATTTGGAAGTTTAAAATCAATAAACAAGATCTATGTACTGTATAACAAAATAAATGTGGATGAAAGCAAAAGTCTCCAGCATGCAGTGCTCAACCGGTCTATTTTTAATTTTTATTTTTTGCATTTTCAAAACTTCTAACTCTCTCCATTTTTTCATTCCACAGCCTGAACTTACCTCTTTCTCATCAGCTTCCTAACTCCCCTCACTGACATGCCGCTGGTAGCGGAGGCAACATCCAGAAAGAGATCCTTAAAGGACTAAGTACATGCAGCACACCACACATCTAATAAAATCTGTCCGATTAGTTCAAACCCTCCAGTTAAAGCTTTCACCCATGACCAGACAGAGCAGGAAAGGACAGGAAAGGAAGGAAACAACACGTTTCCCGCGGAATGCACAAACTCCCTACCGCGCTCCTGATCGTGCTGAGGGTCACAGTTTTCCAGCAGAGTCTGCTTTTCCAATCCTATCATGAGGCACCCGGTGCCAAAGGCTGGTCCGCAGACATGTGAAGCAGCAAAGGAAGGGGGAAAAATAAACTCCCTCACATCTCTGAATCTGATTTTGTCCCAAATTGCTCTGTAAGCTCATTAGTGGGTGGAGCTGGGACATTATCTGGGAGCGAAGGTTCAACCCAAGGAACGGTCCATGGAAATGGAGCGTGACGGATGCAGGATAAAACCGTAAAGCCAGGATGTGATTTCACAAATAGGAAACATCTACACAAACGCTGGCTTATTTTTGGGTCCAAAATGTTTTTTTTTTTTGCATAACTTAATGTCATGTGTGAATATTCACGGCGCTCCGGGTGCTAATTTTAGCTGATTTTTTTTTTTAACCTTTCATGATCTTAACTTCATACCACATGAAAGCAAACAACAAACAGGCATTATTTCTTTTTCCTCTTTTGAACCCGAGTCAATTTCCACCGGGGAGCTACAGTATAAACATGAAACACACTCGTACCCTCAAAATTTGCATCAGAGGCTCCCTTCCTTTCCCCTTCGACTGTTGCCTGGGAGACATAGAGTTAAAAAAAGACACACACCACCTACAGAGTCGTGTTTTTGTCAAGGTATAGTGCAGGTATAATCAGGTCACATCATCGTGCCAGCCATTAGGACTTGAATTCATTTATTTATGGAATGAACCTGAATATCAAATCACTTTTTCACTGTTACTCCATAGAATACTCTTACAATCTGGTAAAAAGTAAACCCGAACCAACATTTGTTTCAGTTTATCCATAAGGTATCACTCACCGGAGACTAACATGCTGTAGAAGTATCTGTATCTGTTCAGTGCCTCAATTATCTCTATCTGGATTTGGGTTTGAACCTGACGTGGGCATGAAAGCTAAAAAATTCACCACACAGCACATGTTAATGATCCTAGACCTGATTTGCTTATGAAATCTTAACCAGATGCACTGAGAGTTTTTTAGGCAACTATTCTAAAAAACCAATACGGTGTCTCTTATTAATATTTGTGTTTATGTATTCATTTAGAACATGTTATCTGTTCAATCCAAATAAAGTAACTTTATTCAATTACATCACTAATTACAGTATATGGGTTATGACTGACTAAATGGGATTGCATTAGACTACACTCGAACCTGCATCACTGTGAGCAATGTGTCTGTGTTCAGCATTTACGGACAGAAATTACAGAAACTACATAAACAGGAAATGTAAAGATATCGTTACTGTGTTTCTTTCCTGAAATCTGCAGTGCACTATGTACTTTTACAGTAAAAAAAAAAAAATTCTGTACTTTCTACAGCGTTATCTGGACTTCAGATCTCTGCGTAAACACCGGAAAAACATTTATACAGTTTATAACTTGATAAAGTTGACAAATATTAGGTTTATTCAACTCGCTTCCTGAGATGATTTCACGCAACAGACGAACACAAAGCCAGTGCCATTCTCAAGAATTTGCTTGTTATGGTACTGTATATTGTCATTGTTGAAACACCTTAATAACCTGCTAGGCTTTATGTGCATATTAGAAAAGCTATAGCGCAAGAGAAATACCATGACACAATCCACAAAAGTAGTGGTAGGCCAACTGTAGACCGCCAGGCTGCTTCGTCCCTGAGATTGCCAATGTTCTGGTGAAATGACGTGGTCTCTGAGTGACATCATCTTCGATGTTATCACATGGTAATATTTCCTCAGGGACTACGATTCTACTAGAAAACTAAATTCTTGTAAATCAGAATTAACACATGATACTTTTACTTTCATTTAGATCTTCCATAACACAATTTTAGCGCTTTCAATGTTAATACTAATACTATGTAAAGTCGGGTAGTTTCGCTCACTCAATGTTTCCAATGATCGCATACTTTTAGAGGAAGTGGGCCTTGGGCTGGACTGACTGATAGGATCGTATATTAATTCAATATTATATTTGAAGTTCTCCGATTTACAGTTTTTAATCCGTGCATTTCTTTAGGTAGGATTACTAAGTAATTAAAGAACAAGGAGTATGGGGGTATATATATATATATATATATCTCTAACCAACTTACAGTACTGTGGTGTAAACAAGCATAGCACTAGTACATATACTGTAACCAGAAGACTCCATGGAGTAATTCTGCTTTGGTGGTTTCCATGGTTTTCCCCAACTGCATCATTTCCTTTTTTTTCTCTCCAAATATGGACATGCCCCTCTGAGCAGGAAACGTTGCTTTAAGCTACAGATGAGTTCTCAGTAACAAAGGCACATGGCCTAAATAAAAGAGCCTTGAAGGATATCTGGGTATAGCGTGAGAAATGGATTGCATACACCTGCTGCAGGAAGCTCGCCCACGCAACCACACTCACACCAAACACACACACACACACACACTGACCTTCTGCAGGCAGCTCTGACTCAGTGTATTCTTATAAATCAGGCTCAGGTAGTTTACAGCTAAACACTTTATGATAGTGATTAGAGGGTTTGGAAATGGAATCCTGTCAGAGAGCCAATAAGACAATAATTCCAACGCTCTGACCCTGATTTCTCTAAAAGTTCTCCTTAAAAGCTTAAATGCATTTTAGCCATTGTTTATTTTGATTTTTTGCAGTTTTTTTAAATAAACACATATAGGGCTCAGGATTGTGAAGTACAAAGTGACATCCTAGGCAATATAATGAACTGAATTTTATTTCATTAAATTTTTTCAACTATACGAACATGCAAAAAAAAAAAGGTTCACGCAGGCTGTTTAATCACATGTTTTTCTGGCTGTTTTTGATTGTTTCTTTGACCAAAAAAAAGAGAGTTTTACATTTTTGCCATTTTTCTACATGCCACATCTGAAAACCAAAATGCACATTTTGATGTCTGAACCCTTCCCGCTGACACACACCAGCAAGGCATCCATACTGTATAAGCACATCTATTATTTTATTGTTATTGACCTATGCTGTCTCCCTGGCCCAGATTTGTGCTTCTTGAGTTTTACGGGTTGTATTAATTGGAATAAGCAAAAAAAAAAAATACATTGGTACTGTGAATGTGTATATATTTATTATGTATATAAGTTGACATTATAATGATTCACCATGAGTCAAATCAGATTCTGTATCTTGGTAGTGACCATGTAAACTGTCTAACCTAACTGACCATTTGTCACGTAGGACTTACAGTAAGCTCCTTGGACAAAGGACCTGTTGGACAACATGCCAATAGGTTTGGTGATAAGTTCCACACTGCAAATCTGCCATACAACCTGAGATTTGTTAGTCAGACACTGAGTCTGCCTTAAGGGATGCATGTCTAGACAGAATGCAGTACTGACATGCCAACATTTAAGGATGACACCGCAATGCTTACTTTGATGATCACCAGATCGCAATCCCTATGAAAACCCTTCGAACAGCATGAGAAAGATGCAACGGTGTAAGATAAGGCTAAAGTAGGCATTGAGACACTGGTGGCATCCTAACCTGCTAGGCTTGTTATTAGAATTTTATTAGAGATGTTCAGCAAGCATTAGGAAGAAAGGACCAGAGACACACTCTCTTCACACACAGCATGTGACAGCGTACAGAATATTACTGAAACATTCTGTTTCCAAGCAGCAGTTTGCAAAATCAATTTCACAGAATAGCCTCACAGCTTTAGTTTCACTTCTGTCAACTCTACAACTTCTCAACAAACTCGGCAAAACATTTTAACGCCTCAAAAGCCCGCTCAAATAATCACTATCACAGTATTACAATATACACAGTACTATACGGCAAAGGTCAAACACAAGGTCTGACCCCGATCACTTTAATAGATAAGCAAAACCCACTTACATAACATTCCAACACATTTTCGCATGAGGTTCTGGATAGTGATGTACAAAGGCTCTCTTTTGCTTCACAGAGAGCGCCATGGAATTACGCCAGGGTCCATTAGCATGTTATCAGGCCTAAGCTGAACGCGTGATTGTAGACAGTCTGATACAAGAAGAAGTCAATCTTCAGGAACTGATAGAGCGGCGACGCTAGAGACTAGCTGGCTGTGATCTGAGGGCCCTCACACATTGTCAAGTCACTTCCTCCAACAAGCCACAACATGAACACACTGCAACTGTGTCAGAGCCACACTTCCTGTTGGTTGACGGCTCGGACAAGCTGATTGGTTGTCCCCCCCTTTTAGGGCCTGAGTCTGAGGGACTTTCCACCCCTGCAACCATAGGTCTCTACAGTAGCGTCACTCACTTGTAACAGGTGTCCAGACATGTTTCTATGGAAAAAGACATTTCTTTTAAAGGATTCTCCTATTTCTCTTAAAAACAGATCTTGAATGGCTAAGCATCTTTTTTTTTTTTTTTTTTTTTTAATAAAAATTGATTTTATAGTATTGTAACCATTGTCCAAATATGGTCAATTTCCAGATCATAATTCTATCAGCTCATATGAAACAAGTATAGAACGAACCACGCATCTCACATCCTGGTCCACAGGTTGAAGCCACACGCAACTGACCACATGGTAAGGTTAAAGTCAATGAACACACACAAGAAGGCGAAAAAAAGGCCAGACTGGGGTCACGAAGTCTACACAGCAAACCGAAGGTTTCATATTTGCCATTTCTTACATGCGGAATTCGCCCCGTTCTATTATCGGTTATTAACACTGATAACTCATACTGCGGATATTATGACATTTTTTCCATTAATCATAACTCTATATTCTAGTCAACATATGCAGATTGCTCACCTTAGTTTTACTCTAAGAGAAAAGAAAGAGATGACCTCATAGGTCATTATTGGGATACACAAAGACCTCTCATCTGGTTGCTTTAAAAAAAAAAATAAAAAAAAACATGCATTCAGATCTATGGAGAAATAAAAGTGGAAGTGGCACAAGGTTGGAAAGTGTTGTCGAATGTGGACAATCAACAACTGAGATGCTCATAAATTAGTGCCACGTGTAAGGGGGGGGGGAATAAGAGCAACTGTTATTAACGTGATAGAGAAAGTCAGTGATCAGACATTCAATATGAGCTGTTCATTCACAATTACATGCTGGTTTTTCCCTTTCCTTTACTCGTCTGTCCATATAAAGTCTCTCTCATTTCAGATTTCAGACAAACTCAAAGGCAAGAAATGCTTTCTGAAGGATAAATGAATGATGTCATGATGAAATAGTGTTAAATCAAAACTGTAACACTGAAGATGGGAATAGACCTCAAATAAGGGACAGATATGTAATATTTCTTATTATGATGTTTTTATATATAAATATACTGTATATAGAACCATAAGCCCATTTCTACACATGATGACTAATTTGAAGCTTAAAATGGTTTTCTTGTATTGGCAACTAAATAATAAACAAAAGCATCATAAAAATTAAAACCGTTTAAAAAATGACTAAGAATTTCCAGGAATATGCTCCATGATTATATATTTGCATAAAAACAATCAAATTAATGTATATTTATGATGCCATCTTTGCAGACATAACACAGACAACCGGCTGGCATGTTGTTTACTTCATTTGCAATATTTGTGTGTGTGTGTGTGTGTGTGTGTTCATGTGTGTGGAGAGGTAATATCTTTTATGCATGTACAGAATGATGCAAAGAACATTCAACTCCATTTAGGTTCTATTAGAAAAATAGCATAAAGCTCAAACGCGCCTAATTGAGAACAACACTCATCTGCTCAGGCTATGGCACAGCCCCTCATTTGTCATTTTTCTGCCGGGTGCAAAAGTGAATTCTAGTCCACGTCAACTAAAATTCCTGACTACACATAGTGTGTCACTTTGCTATAAGCTCAAAGAACGGACGGCGCACTAATATATCACCTAAATATACCAATTACCTAAAAAAAAGCTTTCCTTAAAAAGAAACGAGAAGAAAGCAAAGGGGGGCTTACCCATTGAGGACATCTGATGGAGCATGAGCGTGCATTCTTAGTCTCAGCGGTTTGCAGTGAACAAGTCCACTTCCTCTCTGGCCCTCTTCGAAGTGCTATTCATGAGATCCTCCCACTAACACTGCACCCTGCGCTTTGTTATGTAGAAAACAATCAAAGGTGAGTTTCTACATTCTGCTATCCATGAACTAGAACAAGTGAGACACTAAGACACATCTGATGATCATATTGTACAATTAATGCTAAACAGTGAAGTCAGATCTTTTTGGTTAAACTCAAAGTACAAAGTATGTGTCAAACAAAGTTCATTGAACTCATGTACTCGGGAAGGTCCTCACAGAAACCTTGTTACCTTAATGATTTACCGCTGATGGCAATTGGAGCGTACTGCATGGTAGACACGTTCCGCTCAGCTAACATAGAGGATAAAGAAGAGACTGTGGTTTTTCTGGTTTACACTTCCAAAAACAAACCACAGTGTGGAAAGGTGAGAGATGTTAACCGGCACATACACAACCTTCCCATCACCACCCACTTCGGAAAGCTTGCAAGGTTATGACAATATTACCAACAAGAATCAATCATTAAAAACATAGAAAATGAGAAAGGAATCGAAACCGTTGCATAGGAAACTTTAACAAAACTGCAAATCAATTCGGGACTTTTTTTTCCGTGTCAGTAATAAAGCACTTTCTATTTAATCATCTTGCAAAAGCAGTTCACCATGTAGACAGATCGCGGCTTCAGGCTTATTGTAAGTACAGTACGTGGAGATGAGGAAGATAGTCCGGATACAAAGTTTGCATTGAAGGGAAAAGCTATAGTTGTTCAGGAAGTCCAGCTTTCATCCATCAATAAAAAACCTTCCATTGTGAAGGAACCAGTTACAATCCAATCACACTGTTTGAGTAATTATTTATCTGAAAGCAGCTCGTTGGACCAGAGCGCTTGAGAGATTAGTTCATTAGGAGAGAACTTTCACTGATTTTCTTTTCACTTCTATTCCTTTACTTTTTGTAGTCCTGGAAAGAGATGTTAGAAATCAAAGAAACAACAAAAGAAAAGTCACTGATGAAAAACTTACCAAGTTCAAACTTGCAAGGTCAGCCATGACATTAAAAATGCAAAACATTACGTGCAATATTGTCCAAAAAAGCTCCAGCATGACTCCACAAGATCTCTGAAAGGCTGTTGTGGTATCTGACACCAGAAAATTAGCAGTGCTGCAAATTGTCATGTAAAAATGCCCACCAGACTGATGATGAATCTATCCAAGTTAAAAAAAAAATACTGACATGTAAAAATAGCTTCCTATTTTTTTTCTGCTTTGTTGATCACTAAAACTATCACTGGCATTCTTACAGATCATCCTTTATGTCTGCTTCCCCTTGCAATGCTCTTATATGTGCATCGGGGTAAGGGCCTTGCCCAAAGACGTTAAAGTTAGGAAACTTTAATGTCAGACTGAATGCCATGAAATAATACATTATCATCACAGTCTGGCCTAGACAGCCTGTAAGAGGGAGAAAAAGCAACAAGCAAATTACTTTATGCAACAAATGCTTCACCATCATAACTTTCATCCTTTTGACTCTTTCTTTTAGTCAGATTAAAGCCTTTAGTTTTTGGAGATCTTGATCCTATAGAAATGCAAGGAACATATGATTTATATATATATATATATATATATAGAGAGAGAGAGAGAGAGAGAGAGTATATACAGTAGGTATATAGTATATATGGTATATAGAGTGCTACTCATGCTGGTCATGTGGCGAATCATTTTAAAGACGATGATTTCTCACAAACGTCCCACCAAAAACAGCTGGCTGGTAGAGCGATCTAGGAAAGATTGAATTTCAGCCAAACTCGCATACTGTACTGTATATACAGTATAATGACACATTCATATCAATTCTTGTTGCAAAATACAAATTTTACTGTTACATTCAATTATGTGAAACACACACACACACACTCCAGGCAATTTGGGAATGCCAGTTAATCTAACCTACATGCCTTTAAACTGTGGGAGGAAACCAGAGTACCCAGAGGAAACCCACTAAGCTCTTCATATGTCAAATGTGGGGTACCAGGTTTGCTGGTGTGTCAGAGCCAACACAGGAACACAGTACCTAATAACACACACTGGTTACATAAGGAACTTTTTGGCCTATATTCCAAATGCCACGAAATACTGTACACTGCCCGGCCCAAAAAAGGTCACACACTCATTGGGCCGTCTTTTGATTTGATCACATCCGTGGCATGATTTCGATAAGCTTATATGATGTCACAACATCATTATTTCAGTCCCAAGTCACAATAATTCTCTCCAAGATCATGTATTGATGATCAAACCGCTCATTCAGGATGTTTTTCTGACCGCATTTCTTTCTTAAACACGATGGTTCATCACTATCCTTCCAGGTTTGAATAATGCGTTTTACAGTTCTTTCCTCAATTTGATTCGTTTCAGCAAGCTCCTTGGTTGTTTTCTTTGCTTGATGCAGGACAATAATGTGACCCATCTGAAACAGAGTTACATCTTTGCCACGACTACAGGATATGTCTTCTGACATGGAGGTTTAAGAAATCAGAAGCTACTCCCTCCAGTTAGGGTTAAATAACTTGTTGCCAGAAGTAATTATTATTTATTTATTTATTTATTTTTTATAAATTTAGTCTGTCCAATTCTTTTTACCCCGATTTTCTCCCCAATCTAGTCGTGTCCAATTCCTC
>JAOTQY010000008.1:334073-344908 GCA_026413445.1 Dolichallabes microphthalmus
CTGCCTTGTGCCCTAAGCCTCCTGGTATAGGCTCCAGGCCCCCCGCGACCCTGAACACAGGATAAAGCGGTATAGAAAATGTATAGAAGATACATAGAAGAGGTATAGAAGATGACTGACTGACTGTTTCCAGCACCTTGTTGAACCTATGCCTTTAAGACAGTTCTAAAGGCAAAAGTGGGTCCAACCTAGTAAGTGTATGTTAAATTGATTTAAATATTGAATACTCACTCACTTTCAGGAACCACTTCATCATGACTGGAGGTTATGCTTGGAATACGAGGTGCAAAGTGGAAACACACCATGGCTAGGCTGAATGCCAGCTCATTACAGGAGGCCATGTACACAAATCCACACACTCATTCACACCTAGAGGATAATTATTTTAGCCAGTCCAACTACTGGCAAGGTTCTGGGAGTTAGGCCGAAACCAGAGGATCATTAGGAATCCCACATGAACACACTGAGGACATGGAAATAATCTCCTCAAAGGCATTAACCCAGGCTCAGGATACTCAGGCTCAGGAGCACTGAGCTGGCAGTTCTACCCACTGCATCTCTTTTAATTGGGCCTACATTCCTAGAAAGAGTATGCACACACAAATAACAGAATCTATATACAGACAAATGGCGTTTTTGACAACCAAGCATATTTTGTGCTCTACTCATTAGCCTCCATCATAAATGCCTTTTTATAATTCATGGTTTATTCTCATGTAATTTAAATGATGCTTTATTGTGTGCATGTAAAAAACACACACACACACACACACACACACAGACTGTAAAACCTACAGAAAAAGTGATGGAACTGATGTGTATGGTGAACGGCTTCTTCAGTAAATACCTGTAACTTTCTCCTGGTCAGGGATGTGTGGATGGGACACCAGTCCATCACAGGGCACGATACTCATTCACATCGATGGGGTGATATAGTACAGTATATACTGTACATTCTGCCTGTTGTGGGAGGTAGGAGGAAATCAGAGGACTCTACAGAGATGAGAGTGAGAGCTGTCTACTGCCCTGTTAGAGCAGTGGTTCTCAGCTCTTGAGGAACACCAGTATTGAAAATGTTTGCTTTATTAGCTCCCAGGACACCTAATCAGCTAAGTAACAGCCGTTTTGAATTGAAATAGGTGTCATTGAACAGGGAAAACGCTAAAATGTGCTGAGCAGGTGACCCTCCTGTGTTAGAGGAACTACAAATGCAAATTAGTTCTTGAATAAAGTGGTGCAGACGTTTACTCTGATAATATCTGAAAAAACAGTGTTTACTGCGAACACATCTAAGCGTTGGCCCATTTACTATGAATGTAAGGAACTTCCTGTTAGTACTGTATATGTTTGTAACTGTGGTTTTATGAACACTAGCTGAAGATTGAAACCCCCAGACACAGGTAACCTGATGGTGGGTGCCAAATCTTTCCATTCATTTGCTATAACAGCATAGTGAAAGTTGATATGAGTATTAGTGGAAACCAAGACTTCGCATACAGCTTTGACCTGAATTTGCACCCTGTGGCATTACTGACTTCTGTGCATTGTGGGTAGATTCGGTGGTGGTAGCAGAAAAGCATATGGTAGACAGTGAGGACATCACGTGAACGTTTTTTTGGCTTTGGATGCTTTGGCAAGAGGATATCAATTTCTTCATGATATCAATCTTTTCTGAGTTATGTCTTAATGGAATTTTAAAATACAAATGAAAAATATAAGCAATGTTAAATGGTTAATTAGAAATACAGACTTGGTTCTTATGCGCAAAACATTCAATGATGAGTCCTGTAGATCACATCAAATGAAAATCCTGGTTTTCATCCATTCTTTCATATGCTATCTATACTGCGTATCTTACAGCTTATCTTGTGTTTGGTCACAGGAGGTCTGGAGCCTGTTCCAGGGAGCTCGGCACAAGCCAGGTTATAATCTGGATGGAGTGAAATTGCATCACAGGGAACAAGCAGACACAATCACACGCTATGGGACATTTGGATGTGAAATGCCAAACAGCTTACAGAGAGAACGGTGCATGATTTGCTAATGATCAGTTTACTTCATGAACAGTACAGATGGAACAATGGTGCCTTAAATAGTTAAGGCTCTGGGTTACTGATCGGAAGGTTTGTGGATCAAGCCCCAGCACCACCAAGCCACTACTGTTGAGTTCTTGAGCAACGCTCTTAACTTTATATGCTCCTGGCTGACCATGCACTTTGACCCCAGCTACATTATTTCAGTCTGCTGGATAAATTAATCTGAATCCTAACAGTAACTGCAAAATTGAAGAGCTTAAAAAGTCATCATAGCCAGCATGCATTACCAACATTATGGATTATTATCAAAAATCTGCCAAACTCATTAGAATAAACTTATGTAACTAACATTGGATAAAGACTGGACATACAGTATATACAGTAAGTGCTGTATGTGCTACAGTACAATAAATAAAGACAGTGTAGTGGGTTTGCATTAAACATTGCACTTTTTTCAGGCTCTCCGTTGTTGCCGCCTGCAATCTAGTAAAGTCTCAATAACAGACGTTTTATGGCCTTCACTATTCTTCCAGGAAATGGAAAAAAGTCTGTTAGAATGCTCTTCTGTGGCTGCCTCTTAAAATAGTCAGTAGTTGAAGTAAGTATAGCATCAAATAAAAGATACAATCCTATTAAAAAACCAAAGAAGCCCGGAAGATTCCTATATTTAAACAGTAATAGCTTGTGTTTTGTTTTGCAACAGAGAGACTACAGCAAAAAGCAATGAGGGATTTCCTCTACAGGCAGGCCATGTAAATGGCTGTCTCTCATGTACATGCCACCTTAGTTTAAACAGTTCTCATGCACATGCAACCTTAATTGAAATAGCCTGTGTTCAAGGAATAAGAAGAATGATTTGAACTGTCTGTTAAAAATGTAAAAAATAAGACCAATGAGTCACATTAAACCCATTAAAGACAGACGTGCAAACAACTACTCGAATACATGCAATGTCTGTATGCAATTCTAACTAATATGGATTATTATTAAAAAAAAAGCAACTAATGTATACTGCCATAACCCAAAACATTAAGACCAACATTGTTTGGGCTCCTCCTCCAGGCCGGACTCCACAAGGCCTCTGGGGTATGCTGTGGTGTCTGGCACCAGGATGTTCATGATGGACCCTTTGGGTGCTGTGGGTTGCAGGGTGGGGTCTCCGTGGATCAGTCCTGGTTATCTGGTGTATCCCATGGATGCTCAATTGGAGGAGAACGTGCGGAATTTGGAGACCAGATCCACCACCTTGAACTCGTTGTCATGTAGAGAGACTTTTCTTATCAATGTTGTCTCTGTCTTGCTCATTTGGGATAAAATTTTTTTTAAAGCTGTTTCATGATAGATAGAACTTTTAGATTGTTGACATATCCTGTACTGTATATATTTTCAGTGACACTGTTTCAGCAGAATATCTCATGAACAAAATGGATTTTTACATACTACGCATTTGACACCGTTTGGTCATTGGGTTGTTAGCAAAGTCCTTTATTTGAGCCACAATCCCATTACGTCCACAAAAAATGGTGAATGCAGTTAGAACTTGTATAACTCGTCAAGAAACTGTCAAGGATGTAGTATTGTCTCCCTGGACGTGGACCTGCCACACCTTTTTTTGGACCTGGATAAGCCTGGTCAGGACATGGTCAAAGCAAGACACAGAAAGAACTTATGGTAACGGCCAATTTTTGGCATAACCAACACCTCTTAGGGACTTTAGTGATATACTATAAGCTTGCTGCGGAGGGGAAAGATTGGACGGCTGTCTGACTGAGTTGTCATTGTTGTTGCAATGTCAATCGAGTTCCCACATCGACCACTTCAGGATAGTACAATGACCATGCCTGGTTGTAGAACACCAAATTAAGTTCATATTACATTCTATTGGTGCTTCACTTGTTTATGGCACACATGCAGAAGGTTATCAGCTTAATACTGGGAGTTTCCCCATGATAAAAATTTTTCCTGCTCACAACACAACATGCGTTCCTCATTGGCTAAACACCACTTCCTATATAAACAATAAATCTGAGAACATGGAAGACACTACTGTAACATATGCAATATTATGGGAATCCTGCTTTTCATTTTCGAACACAAATACTGTGCTGGAGAATGAAAAAACACAGGACTTTCAAACCAGTGAGTTTGAGAACTCTGCCTTAGCACCATGGTTTTATAATGACTATTTAATGTGGTTTTGATCATTGAAAAGGGTGTTTGGATAGACTCAATTTTCGAGAATCAACAGTGCTTGAATTGAGTGACTCTATTACATAATTAGAGGGTCTGTCTGAACATCACATTTCTGGGATGTTATGATTCCTGTAAACATTATGCTTGCCCAGTGTTTGGCTTGGCACTTGAGATTTTGGTGGAACTGGAATGGAAAAGCGCTCCATACTTAAGTACTCAACCGCTCTTCAGTTTAGGAGTGGTCGTAAAGAACGTGGGCGAACGCTGCCTGTTTTTTTTTCTTTTTTCACCCAATTGAGAACACAGATTATGTAACTGAAAGTGCTATGCATATTTCAATGTACTGTAGCTCAGAAATAGCTGAAAATTGTCAGTGAATTAAAAACACTCAAATTCCTTTGACAGAACGAGAGAGCTCTGAATATCGTTACGACTTTCCCTAATATCTGACTGAGACTGATAGGGCAGGGAATGCATTGTGGTTGTTACCCAGATGATGACCATGTAAGTCTGCTTCCTCCTCTGGGAGACGGCACAACTGCTTGTCAGTCATCCTGCTTTTTCCACTGCACCGTAATTATCTCTGCGTGGGCAAAGTCGCAAAACACCAGCACTGGCGGTAACAACCAACACCACATCTACCGTAACTCTCAGGAACTTCCTGTGACACTTCAGCCTACCCTCGGTAGAGCTAGACAAGTGCGTGGTCCACCATTTGTGGACAGTATGTGACTCAGGAAACTGAGGAGACACTGTCATGTTTGTGAACCTACAGTATAGAATGATCACGCTTTGGTTTCATCATGACTTTCCATCTTTCTACCGGGTGTGTATGCCTGAAACCTGTAGGGAAGGTGGAACATGCACTATTTATCCAGATATTCTTAGATATTCTCCATAATTCTTAGTATCCAAATGATGTGCATGAAAGGATATAGAATGCTGATATTAACATGACTGAATTAGGATTTATTGCACAGTTGAAAGGAATAACAGGTAATGCTTCATTCCTGGTAGACATACAGTAATACAATATAATATGAACAAAACATTGCAGTAAAATCAACAACAACAATAATAAGGAAAAAAGTACGACCACATCCTGCGCTATGTTTCAGTGGCTTTCTGGTGGCCAAAAATGTTGTTTTACAGTACAACTACATTTTTTGTTATTTGTTATTATGATTTAAAATTTGACAAGCTTATTTTTTATTTATTTAAAAGATTAAGCTCACAAAACATTCGATCTCGGCTATGGTACAACACTTTTTTTTGTTTCTCCGTCCATTTCGTTCCTCCAACAAGCAGACGCTCCAAGTTTGTAGGTTCAAAACTCAAACACTTTTTTTTATTTCTGTAAGCGCTATAATTATGTCTCCCTATGGCACTTTAAACAGACGTAAACATGCTCTACACAGGAACAGCACTGGTGTTAACTCTTAAAGTGCTGATTTAACTTTCTCTGCCATCAAAAGAACACTATAATGGTTATATCAAGCTTGTAAGCAGTGCGCTGTGCCACACGCTGTCCATGAGAAATGCACTTTTCCACATTCACCCGGTGAGTGGGAGCATTAAACAGTTGGCTAATCACTTTGTCTGACACACAAATCGCTAAAACACACAGGACAAGGTTAAATATAGGCCTGACCTTAATGAGGAGGTCAGCTGGAGCTATTGTGTGTGTGTGTGTGTGTGTTGCGGTATTAGTACTGCGTTTTACTGCCTTTTCCTGCAGACTGAAGCGGTTTTCTCCCACACACTAGACCACCACCACAGTCTTTACACAACCACACACACAGCATTGTCATAGACAAGGTTTTGCAGGGTTTTTTTTTAAACAGTCACAAAATACACCATTTTCAAATACCTGCAATTATTTATTAATTCATCTTATATACTGCCAATCCTGAACAAGGTCATGTGGGCCTGGAGCCAATCCGACTTTGGGTACAAGACAGGGTACCAGTCCACCCCCACACACTCGCTCACTCACTCACTCACTCACTCACACATGAGGGCAATTTGGGAATGTCAATTAGCCTAATCTGCATGTCTTTGTACTGTGGGAGGAAACCGGAGAACCTGGAGGAATCCCAACAAGCACGGAGAGAATTTGCAAACTCCATTGCAGACTCGAGGCAGGAACTGAACCCTTGTCCCTGGAGGTGCAAGGCCACAGTGCTGACCTCGTGCACCTCCAGGTTCCAGGTTTGGAAATTGGCATTCCCAAATTGTCCGTAGTGTGTGATAGAGCGTGTGAGTGTGTGTTTGTGTATGTGTGTGCTCTAGGATGGATTGACACCCCATCGAGAGAGTCCCCGGCCTCGTGCCCTAAGTCTGTATACAGGATAAAGCGATATAAACGATGCGTGAGTGAGTGATTGTCATGCATTGACTGTAAGCGACTGTAATATTAATGACATGGCTTGACTGAGCCATTAATCCAAATCTCTGTGAATCAAAATCACTGGTTCTGAAGTTATGATCACATCTATGTTACAAATCTTAAAAACATATGCTATGGTAAAGGGATTTTTTTTTAATGCAGAATGTGTATTCTTGTGTATAACGTACAGTTTAGTTTAGTTTATTTATATAGCACATTTAAAAAACAACCATGGTTGACCAAAGTGCTTTACAATGCCAAAAAAGAAGATCACACACAATCAATCAATACATGAAAAGTTGTCAAAATGTCTCAAAAACTCAACTCAATAAAAAATAAAATCCAAAGAATATAAGTGTGTCTTAAGTAATGACTTAAAAATTTCAACACTCTGAGCAGACCTTACGTGAGCAGGTTAATCATTCCACAACTTCAGACAATCTCAGTGTTATTTTCGTTAAGACAAAGAAAGTTCTGATCCAACCATATTCTTAAATCTCTCAGGCAATTATGTAATGACAAAAATGAAGCGTTGTCATTTATTTTAACAGGAAAATAAATTTAAAATAAACGTACAGGACCATTTCTCTTTACTGTAGAAGTAAATAAGCCTCTCAAAAGTTCATTTCTAGTGCAAAAACTGAGTAGAAATTGGGTAAGAATGCATGATAAGATACTGTAAGATGTATTTTTTTTTGTCTGCTGATTGTGATTTACTATTTACATGCATGCACTGCAGGGAGATTCCATCTTTCTCTATAGATTTTTATTTATTCTTATCAAGCATCATAAACAACAACAAAAAGAACTTTTTGACCTGTTACATTTTTCAATGAATTTCATACTGTAGAAACATAAAATGAAATGAAATTTGCTTTCAAATCACATTTTGTGCAACAACCTTTGAGGTTTAGCTCCAGAAAAAAAAATTTACTTAAAGATACATTTTAACAAGAGAAGAACATTCCGTCCATTTCCCTTTACAAGTATCTAAAATATCTTTGGGAACAAGGAGCTTCTGAAACAAAGTATTGTTAAATAATAATTTCTCAGATGTTTTTGCTTGTGGCACGATTTCATATCACTTATGGAAGAAACATCTGCCAACACATCTGTTTTCCCTGTTAGAAAGTGTGTTAATGAGTGACATGAAAAGAACAAGTTATGTTTATTTGCAGTCATTGGATGGTGACCTTTAAGCGTGCCCTGAACAGGATCTGCAGAGGATTGCTGGAGTCTGGAGGATGGCTTCTCTCCATCCACAGTGGCTTATAGATGCTTAGGAAGTATTTAAAAACACAGTATCATTTAAATAAAAAAGGTTAGAAATGTTCTGTTCTTCTTGTCCAAAAAAAAAAACGAATTCTACAGCATGAGTTAATATCTTAAATAAAAATTTAAAATAATAGATTTATTAGTGGTTAGCACGGTCACCTTGCACCTCCAGGATCTGTGTTTGATTCCTGCCTCATGTCTGTGTGCATGGAGTTTTTATCCCAATGCATGGTGGGTTTCCTCCAGGTACTCTGGTTTCTTCCAACAATCCAAAGACATGCAGATTACGCTAACTGCCATTCCCTGTAGTGTGTGAATGAGTGTGTGTTTGTCTGCCCTGCGATGGATTGGAACCCTGTTCCCCGCCTCAGGCCCTAAGTCTCCTCGGATAGGCTCCGGATAAAGCGCTATACTGTAGACGGTGAGTGAGTTAGTGTGTGAGTAATGGAAATGTTGGGTCGGTTGGTTAGTGTTGCCGCATCACTGAGTCAGGGTTTGAACCTAAGCTTTCGTTTCTGTGCTTGTTCTCACTTGTGCGCATTTTCATTTCCCCTAAACATGTCCGTACTGTTAGTTTCCTGATAAATACATTTTTTTGTAACTGAATGTGTGAGTAAAGGTATGCATGGAACTGGATCTCTAAAATGAGTTCTGGGAAGAGGTTCTTTGTTTCCTAATGGTGTTCTGTGTGGACAGATGCAAGCCAAAAAAATATATGAAGGTTCTATAAACGATATATAGCCAATATAACAATTTTGTGGGTACGTTACCATTAAACTGTTTCCACAAAATAGGAAAAACAACAAAATTGTATATAATGCATTTATACACAAATTCATTGGAACTAACGGGCCCAGACCTGATCCAGCATGACAATGCCTCAGGGCCATAGATTTTATTTAGCTTTTTTTTTTTTTGTTTAACATTTATTCTTCACTTTTTAGCTAGGGTGCTTTGAATATGGTTTTTATATGAATGTCAGTTTAATTTCTATTTCAACACCCTGATACATGCACACACATTGCCATTCTACCATAAACACAAGTTGACATATTCAGCTCATACTGTAGGATATACAGTAGATGCAAGGTTCACAAGCCAGCCTCGGTATACAAGAAATACATACACAGGTATCTGGGGGGACTAAATCTGCAAAGGGATGCTATATCAAACTATACATACAGTATGGGTGAGACAATCAGGTGCAGAACTAAGCTGTGGTATAAATACTAATGAATAACAGATTTAACAAATAAGGAATGACTCACACCCCATACTCATGGGGCTCAAACCCAGATCCTCCAATCCCCAAACCAATAGCCTAGAGCCGTAGCATCCTGAGCCACTACTCCTGATATGGTCTGTTACTAAAGATTTTCCTATTTACAGTATATTTCTGTGTATGTTAACCAGACAACAATAACCATTACATCAAATTTTCCTTTTAGAATTTCTCTACTGTTCCATTTAACTGTTCATAGCCACCATATTACGACTTAGTATTTCGCTGGGTGGTAAATTCATTGCCCAGTATTTTTAATGATACGGATTAAACCTCAGTGATAACCGACGTTTGATTAATGGGAATTTTACTGCATGGGCTTATATGAACCGC
Organism: Dolichallabes microphthalmus; assembly: GCA_026413445.1. Taxonomy (NCBI): domain Eukaryota; kingdom Metazoa; phylum Chordata; class Actinopteri; order Siluriformes; family Clariidae; genus Dolichallabes; species Dolichallabes microphthalmus. The sequence continues at coordinate 343,582 of JAOTQY010000008.1, forward strand.
ATCTACTAAAACATTTATGTACATTCATTTACAGTACAATGTTATATAAAAAGCTGTCCAAAATGAGCATGGTCATGAATTTAAATTGGCAGTGTAAGCCTTTATTGCCAGATATAAAAGACCATAAATTTGAACACATTCAAACATTGACCTCTCATGTTACCAAAAATTTCCCAAATGGAAAATGTATGAATATGCACAATCTGTGAATAGTTTTCCTGGTCACACCAGTCTGTCCGATGTCTTCCGAGCATCTGAGTAGCCCTGATACGGCCGCGGCTGTGGAATTTCCCCCACACACTCCAGAGGATGGGGTTGGGAGTAGTTGATTTCCTGGAAACACTGCTGTTGCCATCCATTGTCCATGAAACATTCATTTTTAAAATAAATTAATTTAATTATCACAATTAAATGCAACCATCTGCCCCAATGATTGGCACCCCTATACTTAGCTTTATTCCAAAACAATTTATAATTTATACAGAGTACAACAAATGAGTTATAGGTTACGTTTCCTGCTCAAAGATCCTATAATGGCAGCATAACAGATCACTGTCCTGTTGAAAGATTATTAACAGTCCAGATGATTCTTCTTGTCAGAGGTAGCCATTTTTATATTATGTTATGGAGTTGGTGGCATTTTGGAAGAAGAACAGTTCAATAACATCACAGATCCTCCAACATACAGTATATACAGTAACAGAGGGTCTTACGTAGGTTCTTTTCTGTACAACCATCCGGATCATTACACTAAAGACACTTCGAACACTTGCTTTGTCTTATCTATCCATAAAAATAGTTCCAGTTAAAGTTAGTGAAATCCAATACCTTGCCTTTGTATTTAGATGAAAATTAAAGGCTTTCATTGCTTGGTGGTGGTGTCTAATTGTAGATTTGGAAACTTGCTAACCCCAAAATGTTACACCTTCTGTAGTGGTCCTAGGAGACTTTTTGGGCCTTTTTAAATTTTTTACCCATTGTACTGTAGATGGAGGCAAAATAAACTTGTGTCCTCCTCAACACTTTCATTACAGCTGTCGCTTATTGCCCTAACAGTGAATGTGGGAATTGTGATTATAGCCATTATTTTATTTAAGAAAGGGCTGTTTTGTCTCGTATACTTTTTGTATTGTCTAATTTTACCTATGTTGACTAAGGTGATTTGGCCTTTTGTGTAGATTTATAGTGAAAGGAGAAGTTATGGTTGACCAATGTACCATAATGGAAAACATGTAGGCATTATATATATCACAGATCCTATATATATATATATATATATGTGTGTGTACCCTGCCTTGTGCCCCAAGCCTCCTGGGATAGGCTCCAG
>JAOTQY010000008.1:392001-418572 GCA_026413445.1 Dolichallabes microphthalmus
TTTTTTTAGCAACATAAATATGTTAATTAGACAGTTATAAACTGTAAAAAAAACAATTAAAATCCGTAAAATATACAGTACAGTGGTTGCAATCCCGTAAAACTAATAACGGTGCTACCGTATTTTTCACGGTAAAGTACTGGCAACCACAGCTGCCAGTTTTTTACCGTAAAATTTACGGTTTATTTTTTACAGTGTGGTCTAATTTTAAAAGATGTTTCTTATTGTATTGGAAAGTAAACCTTACATATAAGAAAAGAAAGCCTTAAACATGTGTGTAGTCCCAAAGTGGTAAATGTATTGGAAAAAGTTGCTCAAATATTTACACGCAACAAAACGTTTCACTTATTTATTTCCTGATAAGCTGAATAAATAGAAAATGAGATCACCCACTAATGTTAGGGGAAATGAACACTATAGTGTAGAATAAAAAATCCTTTTTATAAATGGTGTGATAATATTACTTAATGTTTATAAATACAAAGCATTTAACAATGTAGAAAAACAAAAACATTTACATTGTACAATTTAAGACAAATAATTTAACACCAGGTCAACCGTTTCCACAGTTTGTAATTAGATAAAATATTTTTAAATGTTATAAAAACATAACATATCTCAAAAAGGTGTATTGTGACAATTAATTAATCTTATATAATTATTAAGCTCTGCAAAATCACTAATCATCTAAGCAACTGAGAGATCAATCCCAGCGAGTCCAAAAGAGAATAATTCGTCGCACTCTCCACATGGGAAGGATCTCCATCTGTCTTTACTGCCAATTACAATAAAAAGAAAAAGTCAAACAAAAAAGATATTAGGCTATTACAATGAGATCTACACATTATTAAAAACAATATCATATGGCAATAAGTGTGTCCACGTGTGATTTCAATATTAAATCTTTATTCCTAGCTGCCCAGATGCATGTTTTATCAAAGGAAAAATACACTGATCAACCATAATATCAAAACCAAAACAGCTGTGACCCCTCGAGGCATGACTCCACAATACTACTGAAGGTGTGCTGTGGTGTCTGCATCAGGATGTTAGTAACAGATCCATTGTAAGTGCTGTAAGTTGGAGCCTCTATGGATCAGACTTGTTTGCCAAGTACATCCGATGATTGATCAGATTGATATCTGCCAAATTTGGGACCAATACACAGCAAGATGTGATGCACTGAGTGTTCTGATTCCTTTCTCTCATAGCCAGCATTGACGGCTTTTCTGTGGGATCGGACCAGACGGGCTGGCCGTTGGTCCCCACAGGTATAGCTGACCCTTGCGTGCCTGTGACCCTGTCACCAGTTTACTGGTATATAATTGATAATCAATGTTATTCAGTTCACCTGATAGTGGTGTTATTGTTGAGGCTGATCAGTGTATGAACATAGTTTGTTACTGATATCATAAAAAAGGCAAAGGAACCTTTTTATTAATGTTTTAATCTTATGTTGAAGTGTAATGATGACAAACCTACAGTATTTATGGCTGCGAAACAACTCCATTCCTTTTCAGCTCCTCCCTTTCCTCATCGTTTTTTTCCCTGGGAGCACAGTTAAAAGGAAAAAAATGAACCCAAATATAATTAATGTCATTGATCCCATACACTTTTAAATGTTTGTAGATCATTGCACATGTTCAAACTTATTAATTCGAGAATAGTTTACAGACAAAGCAAGAGGAAGGTTGTGCCATGATCATACCATAAATGTTCCCTCTTCTTTTGCCGGACAAATGCTACAAGAAACGCCAGGATAATGAAGCTGAAGATGACGGCCAAGACTCCGAGAGTGAGTGGGGCGGATATTCCATTATTGACCGTTCTTTGGCATGTGTCTCCTAAGTAGCCCAGCATACAGTCACAAGCGTACGATCCATTCAGAATCACGCAATCGCCAAGGTTGTTACAGCGCTCGACTCGGCATGTCAACAAGTTCTCACTTGACAGCGTGTTATTGTCATTAATGTTAGCCATTGTCCAATTCTGCAAAGAGAGACAAACCCGAGACATTTGATTAACACTTACACCAGTTTTTACTTTCCACAAATCTCTGAAGCTGTTGCGTGCCAGAATGACATGGTGATAATTACTGTACAATGCATTCTTCCCTTTTTAATGACAAACAAGCATGGGGAGAAAATATTAGCACCCCAACAGACAATGTTCTGACCTTTACAATTATGCAACCTCTAATTACTGTACGTTACACATAATGGAATAACATTTGAGTGTTCACAATTTTAAAACCACATGCATATAAAAATAAATTTAGCGTTCAAAGTATTTCACATAAATATTTCGAAAAGAGTTTAAAAACTACTGTATAACATTAAATAGGGTTTTGAAGACGTGCAATCAAGCAGGTCAGTCAGGTTGAGCCATAAACATACAGTAGCCAAGTTAAATGTGCTACCTACAGTACTCACCTCCAGGCTTCTCAAGTTATATACTGTTCATTTACTTCTCCAAACTGCGAACGAAAACATCCAGGTATGAGTTTTAAAAGTTCAGGGTGGTTATAATTTATCCACCCAAGCTGAGCAATGAAATAAACAGGTTAAAGAACAAGACGTCCAGGTCAACTGCAAACAGACTGAGTGAAATGTTACCCCACCCTGTTCTGGCGTCAAGTCTCAACCTGCAATCACTGGTCACACACACACACGCAAAACAAGAGGAGGTCTGGTTATATAGCAACAAGAGAGAGGATTTGACTTGTTAATAGCAAGTGACAATTAAAATGTAGTCTAAAGATCAAATGTCTGATTGTCAAACCTTTTAAAAGTGATATTACTGTAGATTTCAGCATTTCAACTGTTTGATGTGCACGTGCCAGGTGTTACAAAGTAGCAAGGTGTTATCACGTGACTTTCATGTAATTTGAGAACAGCATGTTATTAGCAAACGCCGGCTCTTTTTTTAACCACTTACAGGCTGGTTTCCAGAATGAAAGAGATATAGGCGATGTTCTACATTATAACCAAACGAAGTCAAACAAACCAAGTGTGACTAATGTTAAATAAAGACTCAGGAGAGAAACTTTCAACCCTTCTATTATACCCACATTAGTTATGTCTGAGGTTTGCAGGAAACTTTTTTTTTTTTTTACCTTGACCACCTCAAAATCCTAAAACTTTTTTATTCAACAATTTAATTTGACCCTACTTACCAACTACACATCCAAAAACAATCTGCCTATTTTATTATATTTTGCTTTCCTTAATTCTGTTTGCATAAAAAAATTATAATTACTGCATTTTATGAGTTTCAGCAGCTATATTACAGTGGCTTAGTAGTTAGCACTGTCACCTTTATTTATTTAGACTAGGCTAATCGCCGTTCCCAAATTGCTGTAATGTGTAAGTGTGTGTACAGTAAGAATATTGACTGAGGTTCCTACCGTGGTCGTACAAAATGTGAATAAATACAGTGGTCACCATTGGCCTGCACGTCCCAGTTGGACTTCAGAGGTTCCGAGATAGATGGATAGAGTAGCCATCATGAACATAAACGTCGAATAATCTATTCGATTGCATCTTTTTAATATCATTGAGTACCAAGCTCATCACATTGACCCCATGACAGACTGCATAAGACAATACATCAACTTCTATGTGGGCAACATTGTCCCTACCAGGAAAGTGATGATGGGGACAAAGACCTGCTGAAGAGAGTACAGAAAGAACTCAAAGTGAAAGAGAGACTGCAGTGATGCATACTGTACATGAGGAAGCCAGAAAATAAGCTCCAGGTGAACGTGATGTGTGGACCGGTACGACGAGTATTACTGGTTTTAAGGTGAAAGATGGATAGACAGAGAGAGAGAGACCTGAGCAGAGCCAATGTGCTGAATCTTTTCTTCGACAGGTTTAAGTACAGGATCCCCAGCTGCCCCCCCTCTGCTCCCTCCTCCAGCCACACAGACATCACACTCACCCACCCCCACCCCACTGTCTTCACATCTACACTATGTGGTCAAAGGTTTATGGACACCTGACCATCACACCTACAGTATATGCTTGTTGAACATCCCATTCAAGATTTAAGATGAGATGAGGCAAGTTAAAATAACTATTGATCCCGAACAGAAATTAAAATTGCAGCAGCAGATATGTATAACGATTAATATAGTTTTTAAAAATGTATATTATCTTTAAGTTATAAAAACAGCACAGTAATGTGTAATCTGTATATAAATTAATATAGCTATAGTAATTAAAAAAATGCAAAAAAATAAAAAGTAGTACTTAATATGATGAGGTATAAAAAACATTCGAGATTAGCTCTGTTTATTAGACCCCATGTATAATGAGTCTGAGAATCTTGTAAAGTGTTTGGAAACTAAAAACCAACCAGCAGACCCATATCCACCATAAAGATATGGGGATATAGAATATGAACTTTCTATATTCATATATTAATGCAATAGCCAATAGTTTTTTTTTAACCTATGAAAATCCATTGTGTCTGCATCTGTGAATGAGAAACTAATTATTTCATGCTCCAGTGACTTCGATTTTCTCTGCCATTGTTTTAGTTGAACTTTCAGCTCTAGAGAATCCAAATTCTTTTCATGAGCCAGTCCAACTTTAGTACAACACATTCTTACTAATAGATCAACCTAATTTAAATCAAGTCAGAACTCTACTCATAAAATAAAGATTCTTGTGTTCCAGGAACCCTAGGTTAATGATTCTGGATTAACTCTTACACCAGTCTTATACACTGCGCCTGGCAAAAAAAAGAAAAAAAAAAGGCACATTAAGATTTCATTCAGCCACTTTTAGATTTAATTACAACACACAACGTGGTGGTCAGTTTATGTGTAAAAATTATTCCTCCTGCTCTCAGAACCACTCTTTCACCAGTTGAGTGCGGGAATATTCCTGAGCCAAAACAAACAAAAAAAAACTCCACAGATGTCATAACCCGGTCATTCAGTACATTCTGGTCATCAGCTGATTAAATTTTTTTTTTTGCCACATAACATTGATGAGCCTAGACCTGACAAACTGAAACAACCCTACATCATAACACTGCCTCCAGTGGTATGTACTGTACAGAGGCCACTATGAACGATGGGTGCATCAATTCATGCACTTCCCTTCTTACTTTGATGCACCCATCGCTCTGGAATAGGGTCATGACCTTTTTCTATTGCTCCAAAGTGCTCCTGATTCATAAATCTGACCGTAATTTCTTTGAGGTCTATTAGAAATAAATTTAGTTACAATAGGGAAGGACCACCTGCAGTTGGATTCTGCTATGATGGTTTGGAGCTACACATGCTCCAAAGCATCCAGCTGTCGAACACAAACATGACTGCAGATCAATCCCTACTATCCGCTATCACCCAAATGAGGATGGGTTCCCTGTTGAGCCTGGTTCCTCTCAAGATTTCTTCCAATTGCCATCTCAGTTTTTCCTTTCCACTGTCGCCGTCACCCTTGGCTTGCTCATCAGGGACGATCAGATCATTATGAATAAAATTGAATGGAACCAAATATGGTGACTTGTGATTGTGACAGGGTTCATAATCATGCTGGAGGTACTGTACAGTAATCATTGTAAGGTGGATAAATTGTGGCTATAAAAAGGTGTGCACATGGTCTCAGATTCTGTGGCATTCAAATAATGCATAACCGGTATTAAGGCTGCTGAACGTGTACCAAGAAAGCCGCAACACTACACAATTCACAGCAGTTGAAGCAAAGCATGCGAGTTCACATTGTTCATGCTCCACTCTACGCAGATTGTGGCAGATACTGAGAGTCAAAAGACCAAACATTTTAAACAATTAATTGTCCAGTTTCAGTAAGCCTATTTCCACTGTAGATCCTATTCTTGGTGGATAACCCATGTGGTCTTTTTGCGGGTGAAACTGTACATCGAGATGCTTTTCAGCTCACCATGATTCTAAAGAGTAGTTACAATTTCTTTCCTGTTAGCATAAAGTATTCTGTTGATTCTTGCTGGACCTTCAGCAACATGTGGCAGCCCATAGAACCGACTCTACCCACATTTATTTTTTTGCACATCATAATTAAATTCTAGAAAATGTGCAAAAAATAGATTACTCCGCAATTACTAAAAAAAACAGCCTGCATATGAACAGGCCATGGTCAAGCCAGAGACCATATTTTGATGTGAACATGACTGAAATTTCGACCTGCACCGCCATGGCTTTATGCACTGCAGTCATACATTTGGCTGACTGAATTAAGTGAGCAAGGTTGAATAAACCTCTTTCCAAATTTATTTTGAACCCTGATATGCATGGGCTTATCTCCTTTACAATTTCATGTTAAACTTCATGGGTTATACATATGTATGGCTACAAGTAATGCAGGAGTCACAAAAACCCCTGCATTACTTGTAGCCTTCTGATGGTGTGCCATTTCCATGCTAGATGGTAAGAATTCATACTTTGCATGCCTAAACAAACAGGTAGGTTCAGCTGCAGTGTGTTGCGACTTGATAAAGATATCAGTCTGCACACAACTGCTTATGTACAGTATTTACCCAGTCAGAGCCTGTTTAAAATCTATACAATAGTGGCCAAAAAAAACGAAAAGCAGGCACAGTAAACATACAGTATATACCAAAAAGTAAAACTGTCAGGTAATACTTGCCTATAATACTTTATACAAAATGTTAACAATGCAAGTCATTCAAGATAGTTTAATTTAATGTGAATCTATTACACTGCTGCAATTAGCACCTTTAAGGTAATTGTAGATTTGTTGGTTTATTAAAAAGTTTGATCACCAAAGTAGTACATCAACATTGTGTTACATCATGAACACACAAATATGTGCATAAAACCAGATATTCGATTAATTTTTAGTAGGACAGAAGATTGTGTGCCAGTTCTTCGAAATAGTGTAGCTTGAAAATCTAAAAGTTACAATAAATGTTTTCAGGTAAAGAAATTACAGTATTGAGAATTTAGCAACAACGTTCCACTGTACCAGTCAGTCACCTGTAACTTCAAGGGTTTCTTTTTTGGCCATTTTAATTTACTTTCTCACCATCACTACCTCTGGACTGCCCTTTAGAGATTGACACTGGAACTTTTGCAGCCATCCTTGGTGACCATCTTTGATTAAATTGGTTTTGTATAGACACCCCAACACAAGTGCTTTAATGACACTTCAGCTAAGCGTCCTAAGCTTTAGGTCCAAATAGCAAAGAAGAAACACCATATACCAGGATTGTCAGCTCAATAGTTTATTTAAGAAGTTTAAAAATATAAATAGATCATTCACGGGGTGCTGCCTGGTCCTGCAGAAGGAAGACAAAGAAAATAAATTATTTTTATATTATATATATATATTATATATATATAAATAAAACAATAGTACAGAGACCAAACAAATGCACAATCCTTGGTGCAAATGCTCCAAATCATGGATTTTTTAATAAAAGTGACCCTGAACATTTTATTTCTTCATGGCTTCCTGATGTAGGATTTCAGCATTGGAGGCACATTGGTCTGTACAATATAGATGACAAATTTGATGCAGACAACAAAAGTTGAAAATTAAAGAATTTAGGTTACTTTTAAATTTAAAGCTTGAACTAAAACGCATCACCTCCTGCATTGGGTTGTAGAGCTCATTAGAAAAATTTTCAGGGGATGCCTCTTGTTCCTCCATGTCCTTCATGAGAGTTTCCTTATCTGTGGGCAGGACCCTTTCTGCTTTCCATTTTCTGCAAAGAAGCCACAACAGTTCAACAGAAGCCAAAGAAAAAAAAAGCCGTCTTTTAACAAGGTACAGAGATTAATGAGGTCTAACTCTAGAACGGTGCGTGTGTGTTTTTATATATATATATAAAATCTGGATGTGTATGTACACACCATATGAATAAAACACTGAGGACGTACCTCCATTTTAGAAGCACTGCAGCTGCGATGACCAGGCTGATGATCAAGAGGACTGTGAGGACAGCAGGAACACTGCTGGATGCCTCATACTGACAGAACTGCCCACTGTAACCCTGCACACACTCGCAGACTGGTTTCCCTTCTTCAGTCATACAGTGCCCTCGGCCATTACACAACTCAGGATTGCAGGACTGCCCACTCATCGTGTGGACCAACACCTCGTTTTCATTAGCATGGCATCCCTCTTCATCCGAGCCATCCTGACAATCTGGGATTTGGTCGCAAAACCTGGTGGTGGGGAGGCACTTGAATCGGTTTCTGCAAGGCTTGGAGCCTGCCGGACACCCGAGGCCAGATGCACACTGCGTGTCATTTATTGCTATGTAGCCTTGTGTGCAGCGGCATGTACGCCCCCCTGGGTATGCCAAGCACAAGTGACTACACCCACCATTATCCTCTGCACATAGGTTGGTCCCTGATTCCAAAAAAAAGGCAGTTAGATCAAATGTGACAGGATTATTATTTTTTTTTTTAAAAAACAAGAGAATACAAATTATGCATGTAGTTGCTAGACTAGTTTTAAAGAGATGTGTCGCCATGAGAAAGAGGCTTGATCAAAAAGAGGCCTTGAAATGTGTCTGTCTGAACTAGTTTAACAGGCCAACAGGAATCACATGACTCAACTTCTATTCAAGTTTCACCCAGAGGACTCCAGTGGAAGAACAAAAGGAAGAGGAAGCAACAGTATCGCTACGAATGAAAGAACCGAGTGCGAGAAATGCCAAATGAGGGTACCTTTCTGGCTGTTTGCACTGTAGGCCTTCAGTGCCACAACATTTGTTTGCACTTCAAACCACAATTGTTTAGGCCGGAAGCCATCGCCGTACCACACACTGGTTGTGCCTGCAAGAAATTAGTGTACAGCTGAGAAATATTACCCATGATATGATTAGAAATTATTACTAGGGTTAACAACAAATAGAAAAACAAAAAAAAGTGTGGTATAAATGCCAAAAATCACCCAAGTATGTAGCAAACACACCACAATGCCATCTGCTAGCATCAACCAATAAACCACCTACAGTATGATGAATGACAACAAAAGGGACTGTCGTCATTACCATTGTACCGGGTGAGCCAGAAGAGGATGTTTTCACTTCGGGTTAAAGACATAATTAAAGATCCGGTTCCAGTTTTATATTGCCGGTAATTTGATCCGTCAATGTTCACGGAGCAAATCACTTCAGTGGCTGAGGGAGAGAGAGAGAGAGAGACAGAGGGGTGTGATAAGTGCACACAATTGAATTATTCTAAATCTCTGCAAACACTCAGTAGTGGTTGGATAAACATTTCAGATCATTTAGGTCAATCAAACTGTGTCTCAACTTAAAAAGCAAATGAATAATTAATTTCAAAAACTGACAAGTTTGAGAAAGAAATTCAATCCAAAAAATTTTAAAATCTAATCTCCCTCCCCCTTTCAGTGGCTGAATCACAAATTGTGATTTGGTTATACCCCATATAGTGCACCATGTCATACAGCATACAAACATAAAAGCCGTTCATGATACAGTACACAGCCAGGAGAGTCTGCTCACATGAAAGTCTACGCTGATCAGATCAAAAATCCTGAAAATGTTAAAAAGCAAGACTGCCAAACTTTGGTTATGGCTCTCTAAGACCGTAGTCGGGAATACACTACATTTAGCCCACGAGGTTGCAAATGAGGTTGAAATTGCGGTGCTGAATTCCATCAAGCTTTAAACTTACCAACATCCGCCCAATACACTGTTGCACCGTTGTTTGAAAAAGTCAGGAAATTGGGAAGCTGCGTTTTCTTCCAGAGCATTACTCGATTCCTGCCATCCATGGCAGCACAGTCCACCTGGGGCAAAGCATCATTCCCTGATGACCCTACAGCTGTAAAGCACATCCTGCCAGTGGGTGGGTGTAGCGCAATGGAGGTGGTGTCCCAGAGCCCAGCCTGCAGCACCACGCTGGTGGACCTCCCACTAGCCGATGTGACATAGATCCCAAGCTTCTTGAGGCTGCTCCAATACAAGTTGCGTGTAACCCAGTCTACAGCCAGTGCTGTCACCGTATCCCCTGGTAAATGCAACATCTTGTCCTTGGGTGTCAACGTGGAGTCGTCCATTTTAAACGACACCACAGATGCCTGGCTGACATCTGCCACGTACAGAATGCTGTCACCAAGTACCAAATCTACATCCGAAGCTTTGTTTATACCAGGAAGAGAATGGGCATAGTGTCCAGGCCACTGCTTTAGTCCAACCTTACCATGCAGGCTTCTAGTGAAAATCTACACAGAGCAGAAATCTATTAAAATGGTAAAAAAGTACACAGCTGTAAAAGACTACTGTAGCATACAATTACAGCAACCCCTTGCTTTTATACCTTAGTAAGTCTAGTAGGAGAAAGCAGAACCAAGAAAGAAGTAGAGGAGCGTTCAGGTGCGATGCAGGTAAATCCATCCTCAGCTAAGAGCAACCCTGTTGGGCAGTGACATAATGCCTGGAGTCCTGGCGCTAGCACGCAGATGTGAGAACATTGGAGTTTCTCACAGGGGTTAAGGACCTTGGACTGAATGAGGGGGTGGACAATCTGCATAAAACAGGACAGAGTCTCTCTTTAGGACATCTACACTTAAATTAAACTCCAGCTACAAAGGAGAAATAAATGCTTACTTTGAAACCGAATGGTTGGCCAGGTCTTTTAAGAATAACTTTCTTGTTCTTGCCAGTGATTTTGTGTGCCGCATGGATGGCCCGTCCCTGGGTGTCAGACCAGTACACCATGTCATTAAATACTGCCACAGAGAAAGGGCTCGACGTTGCAGCCAATGGCAGCAGCTTCACAAAAGGGAAATAAAATAAACTGTATAAGACCATCATGTCCAGAAAGGATTTGGCTCTTTGCAAAAATAAGTTGAAAGAAAACATTTTACTCTGACGTCTTCGCCATTCATCGTAGCCGACCCGATGCACTTGAGCTTCTCGTCTGCCCAGTAGATTCTGTCCGTCATAATATCCACAGCTATGGCTACAGGCCAGTTTAAACCATGGCTGAGCAGCACCCTCCTCTCTGAACCATCCATGCCAGATCGTTCGATTTGAGACTCTTTCCCAATCTCTGACCACAGCATTATACTAAAAAGATTCAAACATTGATAAGTTAATTCGTTACAGAATTTTTATCAAGTAGACTGTGTGAACCAAGTGTTAAGGGCTGAACAAGGAAGTTTTTGCTGTATTATTTTTTTTTTTTAAAGTCAACTGATAATGACCCATTATAGAAGGAAGTCCTGCGAGTTTGCCAACTCACTCACCCTTTCTGAGGAAGAAGCACTAAAGAACGAGGCTGTTCCAGGTCTTCATCCAGAATCACGGTGAAGTTTTGTCGCTTTACAATCTGATCACCAATTCTTACCGCCAAAATCTGGCCGGCCGCTCCATCCACCCAATACAGGTTTCCCGCAACCCAGTCTATAGCAATGGAGTCAGACTTCACACCTGTCCAGAAACAATTAATGCCACAGTCACAAAATAAATAAAAGTCTTGCCCAATTTGTGCACCAATTTCCAGCATAAAACCACTAAAAGAAAACATGCTAGCTTCCTTCAAACCTTTAACAAGGGTCTTGATTTGGGCCTTTTCTCCATGCACTACATATTTGATGCTTTCCTCCTGCAGACAGACCCAAAATACCCGCGGAGCCTTCAACTCGTAGTCCAAAGAAAAGACGGGCTTCTGTCCGGGGGGAAGAAGTGCCTGCATGTTTCTGCTCCGCAGGCCCATAAACACAACCTCATACTGTATTGATGCCAAAAGACTAGGCTCCTCTGTAAGGAACGCATAAAAGTACTATAATTAGGCTCAATATTGAATAAAAATAGCCAGTCAAGACCAGATATATATGTCTTGCACATATGAGTCATGATTAGTTTTATGCACTAATTTAATTTTCGTTACAAGAATACAGCAAATCCAGTCTAGTAAAGACCATCAGGTGACATACTTGGTGTCTTACAGCTGCTGCCATCTGGCTCCAATATAAAACCAGGAGGACACTGGCACACGTACGAGCTGTGAGTATTTATGCATCCGTGGCTACACACAGGAGGCTGAATCACCACACACTCATCTACATCTGCACAGTATAAACCGTCTGCTTGGATACTGAAACCTGTTCGGCACCCACATCTCTGAGAGATTCGAGGGAAAAAAAATTTATAAATAAAATAAATATCATACTAGTAAGGGCAATTAAAACAATACTCAAGGGTGCAGCAAACAAGTTACTTTATAATGAAGTAATTTTTAGCTATTAAGTGCCAGCATCATACTAATCACAGTAATTGATTAAAACCATTTATTAATAATAAGTAATAAATATCCAGAAACGCCTGTGTTAAGTTATCGTTTACAAAAGCACCTAAAGTGAAACAGCAACTGGGGGGGAGGGGGGGCGCCATCCCTTACTTCCAAAACAAAAGGAAAAAATAAATAAAATTTTCCATGTGAACGTCATGGGGAACATAAAATGACTAACCGCTCCATGGGGAGTGTTGAGACAGAAGTGCTCGCATTGTGGTGGGTGCGGGCTGGAGCAGTTATTGCGGAGACATCCCACACCCTCATCAGAACCATCCTGACAGTTGGCAACGCCATCACACACCAGACTGAAGTCCAAACACTCACTATTGCTGCACTTGAACATGTGTGTGGGACATTCCAGATGGTCACCTGAATCCAAATTGCAAATTTATTCAAACCACTTGCAAATACATTGCCGGGCCAAGAAGGAAAAAAAAAAAAAAAAAGCCCTCATTCAAAATCACCTTTAGCTTTAATTACTAGTTAGTGTGAAAATTATTCCGGTTTACTTTAGCAAGTTAAGATAGCTAGCAATTTCTATAAATAAGCAGAGTCATGCGGCAATAAAATGAAATCAGCTGATGACCTCAAATGTTTCCCTGAATGATCAGGCAATGATGACCTGTTTACACGCTCACATGAATCTTTAGGGGTATTAAAACGCATACTCACATCCAACTTCATCACTTTGGTCTTTACAATCTTTGACACCATCACATCTCCAAAACGTGGGAACGCACTGACTTTTAGATGCACAAGACCACTGGAGTTTCCCACATTGCATAGGAGCGGCCTTGCAGTTCTAAATGATTAAAAATATATGGATTTTGTTCCTAAATGCTAAAATTATTTAACCCAAGTGCCACCATTTGTTCTTTATATACTTGGACTTTTTGGGATCACACCTGTTCATCCGATCCATCACTGCAATCTTTGTCTCCATCACAGAACCACTGTTTCTCCAGGCACACATGGCTATTGTGGCAGCGCCGCTCCAGGGGGCAGTGTGGAGGTTTACGGCAATTCTTTTCATCGGAATGATCGTGGCAATCAGCATGACCATCACAATGCATGCTTGTGGGTACACACTGTCCACTGGCACACTGAAATTGGCCACGTAAACATGGCTCTTTTGCTGAAAAAACAATAAAATAAATTACATTGGTTCTATAATTTTAATTTTTTTTTTTTAAGTTTAATACTCACCACAGCTGGTCTCATCAGTTCCATCTAAACAGTCCCTCTCGCCATCACAAAGGAAGGTTTCAGGGATGCAGTGGCTTCTGTTATCACAGTAATGGCTGCAGGATTCAGAGAGCTTAAAACAGTTCAGTTCATCAGAGCGATCCTGACACTGAGGAGTCCCATCACACACCTGCTTTTTGTCTATACACTTCTTCCCATGAGCACATTGGAACTGGCCTATAAGGATTACAAAAAAAAAAAAGTTACTCAAGTTTGTATAGATTAAAGATCAGGCCAAAATGTATGTAAATAAAGGATCCTCTGGATTGTATTTGCACTTTTGTAAATACAACCTGAATATAAAGCTCATCATGGTTTATCATGAAACTTACTTTTTTTACACTGCTGTTCACAGTCCTTCTCGTCTGACCCGTCCTTGCAATCCTTCTCTCCATCACACACATGATTGTAAAAGATACACTCACTTCCGTCCCTGCATGGATGGAGGCCCAGAGAGCATTTCAGGGATGAACCTCCTGCAGCATTACCACCACTATTATCTGGGGAAACATTCAGCACAGTATTGTAGCATGTTGCATAGTACATGTTCTCTATTACAGTATAATTAGCCGTTGAAGCAAACAGCATACGGCAATTCTTCTCATCCAAGCCATCTTTACAGTCCAGTCGTCCATCACAGAACTGCTGGCTGGTCAGGCACACCGTCTCCTCATCACAGTGCAGAGGACAGGTAGGACACTGGAACTCATCTGATCCATCAGGACAGTCAGGGCGACCATCACACACCAGGACTCGCTCAATACACTTCCTTCTGTTCTTACACAGGAAGTGAGCTACACAGGGAAGGAAGCAGTTAGAAATTTCAATAAATCAGTGTTTCAGAGATGTACTGCTCTTCTTCACACGTTACCTGGATCTGAGCAGGCGTGTAAACAGTGGAGCTCATCAAACCCATCAGGACAATCTAACGTCCCGTCACAGAACTGAGACTGACTGATGCACACCGACGTGCCTTCGCACATTACAGAGGGACTTTTACAGGCTGGTTTAAGGGTAGTTTGAAGCGTAGGAGCTACAGTAGTGACAGCTGGGAGAGAATTTAGAAGCAATTAAAGTGGATGCATAAGCAGTAAAACTTGTTGCTCTTACTGACAAAAGGTGTGGATTACATTTGCGTCGACAGTCTTCCTCATCCGACCCATCCTGGCAGTCCTTTTCTCCGTCACATACGTGACTGTACAGGATACACTTGCTGTCATCCATGCATGGTTTGAAACCCACAGCACATGTCAGGGATGGAGTTCCTGAACCTTTTTTAGGACTCTTAACTGTAAAATACAAAAATCAAAGGGTGAAAGAAAATAAATAAAAAAAATAATAAGATGGACAAAATATTTGATGCTTATTTAAAAGTTGATTATTAAAGTGCCACGATTAAGCATTTAATCTGATGCAGCTTTCTACACTTCTGGCTTTGAGCCCATCATTGCAATTTATGTGTAAAGAACAGTAATGCACAATGTACATAGTAAACATGTAAAAGCCTTTTTAAGCATACTCAAACAAAAAAAGCTAAAATCCTGGTTGACATTTCCAAAAAAATAAATAAATAAAAGGTGTTAAGATTTGGTATTTGAGTTTTGAAAGGAGAGTTTCACTGTATACTACCATCTTCAATTTGATAATTCAAGCAAATCAAAAGCCATCACTTGACAAGAATAAAACATCATACTTCTTATAGACAGTAAACACACATGGCCAAATGTTTGTAGAAACCTGACCATGACCCTTTACTTTTTTAAATCCCTCTTCTATATTTAATCCCCCATTGCGGTGTTTGAATTCATCTCAAAAGGTGTTGAGTGAGATTGAGGACTGGCCACTTCAGTTTTTCGACTTAAGCCTTTACTGTATACAGCCCACTGTGTACAGGGGCTTGGTCATGCTGGAACATGTTTGGGCTCCTTAGCTCCAGTAAAACGAAATTGTAATGACTCAAAAAGACACTATACACTTGTTTGCTGCAACACCTGTGGAAGGCCCATGTTCTGTATCTGTCTGATCACTGTATAGCCAAATGTATATAGATACTGACAATTACATAATATACAGTATATACAAAAAAATAAATAAACTTATAGGCTAATATTTTACAACCCCGTTAGCTCATGCCACTTACTACAGTCCTCTTCATCAGATCCATCTACACAGTCTCGCTCTCCGTCACAGAGAAAGCTTTCCGGGATGCAGTGGGTCTTATTGTCACAGTGATGGCTGCAGCTCTTGGTGCGCGTAAAGCAGCCCATTTCATCAGAGCGATCCTGACACTGAGGCGTCCCGTCACACACCAGCTTCTTATTTATGCACATCCTTCCATGAGCACATTGGAACTGGTCTGGGAGAAATATTTCACCAAAAGGCATGACACTTGTTACATGTTAAACCAGACAGCATAAGGTTAACAGATATTTATATATTTTACCTCGTCTGCACTGGTATTGACAGTCTTGTTCATCAGAGCCATCTTCACAGTCGGCTTCTCCATCACATAGGTGACTGTAGAGCACACACTTGCTTCGGTCCTTGCAGTGTTTCCAGCCTAAACGGCATTTTAGTGGACCGGCTATATTTGGCTTTATAGTACCAGCAGGACATCCTTCCTCATCAGAACCATCAGTGCAGTCAGAGCGCCCGTTACAGACCAAACGGCTCTCGACACACTTCCTCTTGTCCTTACACAAGAAGTCACCTATATTTAATAAAAGCAAATAATTTGATGCCAATGAAACGTTTATCATACATACTTCACAAGATGGATTTCATCTCTTCAACCTCAACTGTCTCAGTACCTGCTTTTGGACATCTTTTGACACAAGATTCTTCATCAGAGCCATCTGGACAGTCATGCTTTCCATCACACAGTTTAGATTTAGAGATGCACACTTTTCCCCCTCGACACAACACCAAGGGTGCATTACAGATTTTCACCTGTGTAGGGTAGCCTATAGCATGAAGTGAAGACACCCATTATATTAAATATAGTCAAAATGTTGAACACTAGTAATGAAATAGATGGTCCTCCATCACTAGTGATTTAGATCAACTGAGAAAATACTGGAGACAGGGATGAATACAAAACAAGTCAGTAGTGCCAGTAATGATTAAATAAAGTATAATTTTAATTTTATACCACAGTCCGCTTCATCAGTTCCGTCTACGCAGTCTTGCTCTCTGTCACACAGGAAGTTTTCCGGGATGCAGCGGGTCTTATTGTCGCAGCGGTGGCTGCAGCTCTTGGTGCGTGTAAAGCAGTCCATTTCATCGGAGCGATCCTGACAATGTGGCTTACCATCACACACGAAGGTAGCGTCAATGCACTTCCTTCCATGAGCACACTGGAACTGCCCTAGAAATAGTTCAACAAAAAATAAATCTGCTAAACCAAAAGGCCAAATATACAGTACAGTAAGTAAATAAAGATGCTTTATCTTACCGGTTTCGCAACGAACATCACATTCCACTTCATCAGATCCATCTCCGCAGTCAATCTCTCCATCACACACATGATTGTGCAGGATACAGTCACTGCCATCCTTACAGGGTGTCGAACCAAAACGGCACTTCACAGGAGCCGCTTCGGTCGTATAAACAGCCACGGTGGGACAGTCCACCTCATCGGAAGCATCAGTGCAGTGCAAACGTCCATCACACACCAATTTCCTGTCAATGCACCTTCTTCTATCTTTACAGAGGAAGTCATCTAGAGAAGACGACATTTGAAAGTCTCATTAGACGTCTCAAGAAATGTTCTGAAATGCTTTAGAAATGTTTACTACCATCATAGGGACAGCTCCGAAGGCATGGTCTTTCGTCAGAACCATCGGCACAGTCCTTTCTGCCGTCACAAAGCTGACTCTGGGAGATGCACTTTGAGGTTCCCAGGCATGGTACATATGGGCTTGTGCAATGGGATTGTGGTCCAGGGTTGCCTGTAGAAAAGAAAAAAAAAAAAAAAAAAAAAGGAACTCTTGACAAAGCTTATCTCGTCTTAAGCTGAATAAGAGATTAAACATGCAAAATACTTGAGCAAACGCTACACCGTTACAGTAACTCCGTAACCTCCCAGAAAGAAACTCTAAGAGTGACCGTTGTCACATTGTTACACTCCTGTGGACACAACCCTACCAGCATCTCTACTAGATCTGGCACAAAGGCGAAGTTCTGTAGCACATATTACTACTGTAGCGTAATTCAGGTCAGAATGTTGACTCACCACAGTCAGTTTCGTCTGATCCATCCCAGCAGTCCCTGATCCCATTGCAAAGAAAAACTTCTGGAACACAGCGAGTGTTTTGATCACAGCGCAAGGCGCAGCTTCTCGTAGGCTTCCAGCACGTCGATTCATCAGAGTTATCCGGACACTGAGGAATCCCATCACACACCTGCTTCCTGTCTATGCACTTCCTGCCATGGCGACACTGAAACTGACCTGTGGGTAAATGAATAAAATCAGCACAGGCTCCAACAAAATCCTGAAGGAACCGAGAAGGAACTGAGCAAACGCAAAGTCACATGGCATGGATGATTATGGCAGCACAAGTTTTGGAGAACGTTAACTGGTGAAAATACGCAGCAGAAAATCCAGTTTAGCCATTTAAAAAAAAAAAAAAAAAAAAGGAAACCTAGCTATTGATGCATGTAAAACTTTTTCCTCTACAAGTCTTTGACCCCTGCCCCAGTCTTATCAATTGACTAATCACTTGTAGCATCTTTAAATAGCAGCTCATTTCAGATTTTCAAGAAGCTCATGCTCAAACGCCAATTATTAGTAAGATGTAATTTTAATGTCATTGCTGAAAGAAGCAATCAGATGGGTAGCAGTAACCAAGAAAGGGATGATAGAATTAATTTTTTCATTAAATGATTAATCTGACTGCACAATATCGGATTAAAGGAAGTTTTTTTGTGGTTTATGAAGAAATGCGAAAATTTCCGCCCAAGTTTTTCAATTACTGTCGGATATCAGCTTCAGTGGGTTTTTTGTCAGGGAAATGCGGGGGAAAAAAAGCAACAAAAAAAAAACCCTATGTATAGCATGTAGGATCATGGGATATATCCGGTCCTCCGAAGCATAAAATGAACACAAAAAACGCAAATGCCATGCAAAGCTTTAACGCCGTATAAACGCGCAGCTGGACACACGCACGTCACCAAAGCCCGTGTGAACACTCATTGACTATGTGTAGAAAACCCTCGCTGCTTGATCCGCGCTCACCGGACGCTACGAATGCCAGAAAAATGCTCGATTTTAACGGCCGTGTGAACGAGGCCTAAAGGTCTTGAAATGCACCCTTGTGAAAATAGAACACACGATAATAGAACAGACAGTGAAATCCTTATGTTTATATACACAGTGGAACTTTTGATTATGAGCATAATTTGTTCCGGAAGCAGGCTTGTATTTCAAGCGGACTCGTAAACTAAATCAAATTTTCCCATAAGAAATAATGAAAACTCTATTCGTTCCACAGCGAGAAAAAAAAAATAAAATAAATAATGAACACAAGATATAAAGTAAAAAAGCAAATTAACCCGTCCTTTACCTTGTAAAAAAAGTAAAAATAAATCCCGACAGATAAGTGTCCGTTTGTGCGCAAAGAGCAACCTGAGAGAGAAAATGGATCTTTAACCTTTCTAATGAGACTTGCTTTTGCTTTCCACGAGCTGTACACACAAAATTGAAAATATCTACTTTTGAAGCAACCAATTTCCACACAGTGGTTACTATAAAAGTTCTGACATTTATTTACAATACTGATCTTATTACATAAAATGGTTCACCTTTTACCAATTTACATAATTGCAGGACAGCCTATTTAAGTTGCTCTTTTGGATGGTATGTAAACAATCCAAAAGAAATGAAAGGAAGTAAAAGAACAAGAAAACCAAATTGGACAGATCAGTGTTTACTTTCCACCATTTTGTCCTCCGCTATAGAAACTCTTAAGAGTCGAAAGGAGGACTTTTAAGAAGCTTAACATTCTTTACCTTAGAAGCCGTTTTTAGGTCCAAGATGTTTCGTGAATCACCATCTTTACTAAGATTAAGTCCTAAATTAAAATTCTAAGAAAATGTCATAATTCTAAGAATCTTCTTATAATTTTATCACTAGGAGCAACTTTTAGGCTTAACAAGCTTTGTAAATACGGGCCCTACTCATCAAGAGCTTGAACAAATGCATAGCAGATTATTAAATAAATAAATTCATTTAAAAAGTTGCGCTGAATAAACAAATGCTTGTTACACCTGACCTGGATTACACTGAAGGTCACACCCGTCTTCATCAGATTCATCTTTACAGTCGACCTCTCCGTCACACACATGATGGTACAGGATGCAGTCGCTTCCATCCTTACAGAGCACCGACCCCCAACGACACCTTAAAGAAGCTCCACTTTCTGGCACAGCGGCAGCAGAACAGTCCACCTCATCAGAACCATCAGTGCAGTCCGGGCGTCCATCACACACCAGATACTGCTCAATACACTTCCTTCTGTCCTTACAAAGGAAGTCACCTTAAAATGTACAGGGAAGTGTTACTCACCAACAGTTTTGGTTCTAGGATAAGAAAACCAATTTGACACCTATGCACATTACCCATATTTTGACATGAATGTATACAGGAGAGTTCATCAGAACCATCAGGACAATCCAGCTTTCCATCACAGAGTTGAACAGGGGACATGCACATCGATGTGATTTCACACAACACAGAGGGGCTTTTACAGTCCGGATAGTGAGCTGATAAAACTACTGCCTGAGCTTCAGACGAGGCCTTACTGTTGACCAAATCCTCATTAGCAGTAGCTGTAAAGATAGAAATCCAGTCATAAAGGCACAATACCCACAGCATAACAAAAGCATGCATCAATGAGTGTCCTCCAGGTGACATTTTTCTGCTCTTATGGCTCCGATTTTTTATGGAACCAAAAAAAAACCCACACAAGCTTGGATCACACAACATGGCTTAAACTCACAGCAATCTGCTTCGTCACTGCCATCTACACAGTCTCGCTCTCCATCACACAGGAAGTTTTCCGGGATGCAGTGGGTCTTATTGTCACAGCGATGGCTGCAGCTCTTGGTGCGAGTGAAGCAGCCCATTTCATCAGAGCGATCCTGACACTGAGGCGTCCCATCACACACCAGCTTCTTGTCTATACACATTCTCCCATGAGCACATTGAAACTGTCCTGGAGTAACACAAGAACACCCGCTGAGGATTACTACAATTAAAAGCTAGAAAATTTATAGCAATATATAACACTGACGTATAAAAACATCAACGGCTAGCTACAAAGTCAATGACAACTGGTTAGTTGATGGATCTTTAAAATAAATTAAAAAAAAGGTCAATAATCAGGGAAACAAGAAGGTGTCTACCTTTTTTACACTGCTGCTCACAGTCCTTCTCATCTGACCCATCCTCGCAGTCTTTTTCTCCATCACAAAAATGATTGCGGAGAACACACTGTCTTCCATCCCTGCACGTCTTAAAGCCCAGGCGGCATTTCAGGGGTGAAGTTTCTATAGCTTTGTTGCCCTCATCATCTACAAATATCAGTCAGAAAGAAATCAAATCAACCCTGTTCAAATGCTCAATTACTTTTAAACAAACAACTTTATTACAGCAGAACATACAGCAGTTTCTCTCATCCGACCAATCATTACAGTCCAGTCGTCCATCGCAGAACTGCTGGCTGGTCAGGCACACCGTCCCCTCGTCACAGTGCAGAGGACAAGTAGGACACGACAACTCATCTGATCCATCAGGACAGTCAGAGCGACCATCACACACCAGGACTCGCTCAATACACTTCCTTCTGTTCTTACACAGGAAGTGAGCTAAATAGGGAAGAAAAAAAAGCAGTTAGAAATTTTAATAGCAGTGTTTCAGTGATGTAATGCTTTGTTGTCACACGTTACCTGGATCTGAGCAGGCGTGTAAACAGTGGAGCTCATCAAACCCATCAGGACAATCTAACGTCCCGTCACAGAACTGAGACTGACTGATGCACAGTGACGTGCCTTCACACTTTACAGAAGGACTTTTACAGGCTGGTTCTGAAGTCGATTCAACTCTAGGAGCCACAGTAACAGAACCTAAAATATAAAAAAGGCATCTAAAATACCCTCACCTCAGATTGGAACAGATATCTTTGCTTAATAAACAACCCATTACCCCCCCCCCCTCAGTGGAGACTCTCAATGCTGTCGCCTTAAGAACTGCATATGAAACATTTTCACCATCAAGTAATTTACTTTTTTTTGCTATATTTGCACCAGTGGTGCCAAAATTAGCATTTCCATAGAAGTTTGTTATTCATGGTATTGATGAACAGATTACGGACCTTGTTGCAATTCACTCATCCCTACAGTCACATCAACAATGGCACTCCCCACTGAGAAGGCCTTCACGCGTTCGCCATCTTGCCGTTTCCATAGCGTGATGACATCACTGAGCATAGTCACCATGTAGGGCTCATAGGCAGCGACAATCAAGCCTGGAAAAGTCCATCGTTCACCAGCAGTGTGTTCCCTCATCTTCACAAGACTCATTACCTGCAGTTCTGAAAAAGCACAGGAAAAGTGGAGTTTGGTACACCCACGCATGTGGAATTACATAATTTTTGTAAATTAATCAATCTACAATATATAAATTACAGACCATTTCGAGAGCTCCATAAAAAGCTCTGTGCTTTGAAGTCCAATACAATGTGGCTGATACTTTTGTCCTCAAAGCTGTAGATGGCTTTTGCATTTCCACCCAACAGACCAAGCTTCATGTTAATGAGCCGACCGTCCTCCAGCCAGTACAACTGACCCCGCTGCCAATCTACAAGCAATCTGTCGATCTCGCCACTCGCATGGTACAACAGGCTCGAAACGCTCTGATCAGAGAGTCTAATATGCGTGGCACCCACAGAAAGTTCATCACATGACACCCAGTACAAGTTTCCAGTCTTCTGGTCGACTCGGACAGTGCACACTTTAAAAGAACAGGAAGAAAAATACCAAGTTTATTATTATAATAATAACGACCAATAAGAACAAAGGTTTTGGAACATACCAGGTTTTAAAGTCGGTATATATTCCAAGCGTCCCTCTTCAAGCAATTTAACCTTCAAATGACCTGTAAGGTTGCCCCAAATCACCCATCCTCTCTTCCAGTCCACATCAAAAGTCTGAATTTCCTCATCAGAAGAGAAAAGTATAGTCTTTACGGGACCATCTGTTGTATATTCCAGTGTGTATATGCTTGTGGGTGTTGCATAGGCAAGTCTAAACCCTAGCATATTGGATGGATGAGAGAGAAAAGAATTAAGCAATCCATCGGTGGACCCAAATTCATGACTTTTATGATCCAAGGATGAGAAAATTAATGGATTATTACTTAATACAATATAGTTTAATTTGGCTGCAGAGACAGATGCACACACCCATAACATACATACATTCACAAGAACCACGTTGCACAGGAAGCTTTCCCTCAGGGCAAGAGCAGGTGAAACCACTAGGACTGGTTAGAGAAGGCATGCAGAGCAGACAGCCTGACTTCCTACATGGAGAAAGACCTGTGGTGCAGAAACATTTGCACAATGGTATTCACACATTAAGATATATATATTTTATACACACACACACACACACCAGCAAAGCAGACTTACCGCGAGGCTGCTGGAGTTCATGATAGGCCGCTAAACTGGTTAGTTCTCCCCTCAGAACAAAACTCTTCTCACTGGGCTGGCTTTCAGGAGCTTGCCACAAACGCCTGTCATCAGCCCAGTAGAACCAGCCATTGAACACAGCCAGATTCTGACCACTTCGTCCCCTGAGGACCTCATGAAAGGTGTACCGTCCAGTACCATCCACCTTAACTGTCTCAACCGACTGTAAATGTTAAACACAACGGTAAAAAGTTAAGGGATGCAGAAATTGTGAAATTCTTGGCCCGTACTGATTTTTAGAATTACGATTTAGCCGACAGATTTACTGTTTGGTATTCATTAGAACCTCTTCAACGAGGAGAACTCTTCATTAAATACTCATCTTCTATATCGCTTTGTCCTGTACTCAGGGAGGCCTGTAGCCTATCCCAGGAGACTTGGGGCATGAGGCAGGATGCACACTATGGGCAATTTGAGAACACCAATTAACTTAACTTACATGTCTTTGGACTGTGGGAGGAAACCGGAGTACCCGGAGGAAACCCACCATGCACAGGGAGAACATGCAAACTCCATGCACACAGAGACTGGAATCAAACTCGGACCCTGGAGGTGCAAGGCGACAGTGCTAACCACTACACCACCGTGCCGCCTTTAATTGGTATTAAATACAAATTATTAAAAATCACAAAATTAGTCTTTATTTTATTACACTAAAATTCTTCAAATTCATGAAACATTTACAGTAATAACTTCTTTCAAGACTTTCAGATGCCATTAGTCTTACACAGCTACCTACAAGAATTTCAGTAGCCCAAAAAATTCTGTGGAGCAGATTAAAAAGTGATTAGGGAAAAAAATAAAAACATTTTGGGAATGTTCAATCATATGCAGATCTCTTGCCATGGCAACTTCCCATACAGAAACATTGATGTACACTCATACAGAGTGAAGAGCAGCTCATTTCTTCTAGCAAAGAGATGGAGAAGGGGAAATCAAGAGACAAAACCAGGAGAAGTTAAATGCCAGGGACAAGCAGTGGTTACTGGGAGAAACTTACACAAATACCATTGGTCCATAAAACCTGGTCACTGAAGAGTGGATACAAAGACCATGACGCACAACCCCTACTCACATTCCCTGAACATTTTAATTACCTGGTTGTTGGAATAAAGGCTTACAAGTCACTGGAAGCTCGAACAATTCTGCGGTGGTTAGGTGCAACATAATCTCATCAGAAACACTTCCTAAACTTTTGAGCCACGTTATTAGCCAACTTCATCACACCATCTAAAAATATGATCATTTGAACTTTAAGATGGTTTGATGAAGCTGGCTAATAACTTGGCTCCAAAGAGTTTAGGAGGTGTTACTAGTCATTAAAATCTGAGAACGCACTACCAACAGGTTAGCAAATGCAATTATAATGTATCCTAAAGAATCAACCAGCAGCCAGAACGGCAGGACTGCAATCAAAGGCAAATGTAAAAAAGTTACATTTGTAATTGCAGTTACCAAAAAAAACAAACAAACAAAAAAAAAAAGCCTCATCCACAAACTGTAGCACTGATATGCAAGTGACATTTGGTTTGCGGTCAGCTACACAAACTCAAATTACTGATCTTTCTCCAAGACGGCGAAATACTCCTGTGCAGCAGGCAAGGAAAAGTATTATAGCACCACCTATTGGATCTCTCCTAAAAATGCAATCAAGGGTTCTGTTCTTGTCCAAGTCAGACTGTCCAGGGTCATCAGTAAACGTATATTCCCCTCCACACAGGCTGATGACAGTAAACAAGGCAAATATCAAACAATAAATCCAAAATATAATTTTTTTTTTTAAAAGGTCCCTTATGCAACACCACTAACCATCATCTCTAATATGCATACTGAGTTCGCTTAATTTTACTGTATACTTGCCTTTTGAAAAAAAAAGTTCCAATAAGGAAGAGACGGGAGTTAATCAAATCGGTCCCTACCTTTTTAAAATCGCTTAGCCAATACAATCTTCGGGCTGCAACATCTAACGTGAGGCCTCTCGGTAACTGTGCAGTAACTATAACCAGCGATGTCCTCAAGGAGCCGTCCATCCCAGCTTTCTCAATCGTCATTACAATGCTTGGTCCTTTATTTATCCAAAACATTGTGCTATAAACAAACAGAAATGGTTAGACAATTGATCATAATTAGTTACAAAATGTATATAAAATATACTAACACACCTTTCAGTAGGGAGAAGGACCAAATCTGTTGGATCTATATTTTTGGATGTGACTTTTCCAACAGCGCTACCATCAGATATTCCTGTATAAATGCCTTTAAGCTGTGAGTTTGTCCAGTAAAGTTGTCCACTGAGCCAGTCAACAGCTAGAGACCTAATACCAGTTTGTCCTTAAAATTTATAAAAATTAAGAGCACATTAAGAGTTCAAACAACCAGCAAGAAAAATGGCAGACAAAATTAAGCTCCATGAATTATTAAAGCCCTGTATACAAGCATAAAAGTTGATGTGCTAGGCAGTATGAACCATATTAAGGGACACTAAACTAGTTACTAAACAGCCAGCACCTGCAATCATTTGCAAACAAATTTAATTTATCATCCAAAACATGTTGAGTTAATTGGGTTGAGTTTAAAAGGCACTATCCATTGGAAAATACAGTAGATAAGGTCAGTGATTAATCATGATTCTTGTTTGGCAATTCACGCATCACCTTCCCCACAATCAATTTTATTGTTTTTAATTATTACTTATTTTTTATTATTATTAATTAAACATGCCTGTAGCATTAAAAGGTTTTTCTATAATCCAGCGCACTCTAAACTATTCTCACCCTTAAAACAATATTTTTATGGCAAAAATAATCAGCTCAGAGTGGGTTACACCAACCTGAATAAATTACTCTGCTCTTCTGATCCCTGGTTTTAAAGATGCTTCCATTTCCATCAGCCCAAAAAATAAGGTTTCGTGCAAGGTCAAACGTCAGAGCCACTGGGTTAACATCGACCACACTGAGAGTACTGAATGTCTTGCCCTTTACATCGATCATTCCAAGAAGTCCTTTCTTGGTGGTAAGAAGTTTTGTGCCGTTTCCTTACAAAAAGAAAAACCCGTGTGATAATCTACAATCTTCGAATACTAAACATTCGATTACTTGACAGTGATAGTACCTTGTGCTTGACACACGTTACCACCTTGTAGTTGAAAACCTGGGCGACATTGGCACCGAAAGGATCCTTTTGTGTTAATGCACATGTGCATGCAGGGTCCATAAGGCTGGGCACATTCATCAATATCTACAAAGCAGCAAATAAAAAATTTAAAAAATAATATATCTCTCTCTCTCA
>JAOTQY010000008.1:427405-445505 GCA_026413445.1 Dolichallabes microphthalmus
GCATGGAGTTTGCATGTTCTCCCCGTGCTTGGTGGGTTTCCTCCGGGTACTCCGGTTTCCTCCCACAGTCCAAAGGTTAATTGACATTCCAAATTGCCCGTAGTGTGTGAATGAGTGTGTGAATGAGTGTGTGAATGAGTGTGTGCCCTGCGATGGATTGGCACCCTGTCCAGGGTGTACCCCGCCTTATCCCCTAAGTTTCCTGGGATAGGCTCCAGGCCCCCGCGACCCTGTATATAAGGATAAAGCGGTACAGAAAATTCAAATAAGTATTACTGAACCCATTTCATGTTTCGAAGGTTGTTAATAAATCTAAGTAACATATGATACAAACTGTGTATTGGAGAAATGTCTTTAAACTATATATTGATGAGATATTATTATCATCATGATACATCTGCTATTATAAATCAGATATTACAGTTTTGAGTTGCTCTTGATTTTCTCTTTTTTAACTCCAGTTTCATGATTTCCTCTTCCAAGCACTGATTTTCTAGCTCTGTGGACACAAGTTCTCTGCTCAAATATTGTCCTTTGTCCCTTTGACCTGCAAAACAGTATATTATTATCATCCTACCGTTATCAAGTAACGCTGCAGCATAATAGCAATGATATAAGGAGCGTTCAAGTCAAACTGGGACTTGGGATGATATTTCTTGAACCTATAAAACCAATTGACATTTACAGAAAACGGTTTTCAAGCACCATACTGTATGGCAATGAGACTCTTCAATGCGGGAAAACATTTGAATGGTGCAAATATTTTAAAGAAGGCTGTACAACCATGAATGACAATCCTGCTCAAGATGGCTGGAGCAGTTGTTCCAGGGAACAGTCAGTAAGTGAAACGCCTGTGATAGAAATGCATCTTTATGTGGAAACTGTACACACAATCCCCTTGCACTTTACAGGAAATTTAGATTAGATTAGATTAGATTAGATTAGATTCAACTTTATTGTCATTAAACATGTACAAGGCAACGAAATGCAGTTCAGGTCTAACCAGAAGTGCAATTAGCAGAAAGTGCAGGATAAAGGTATAAGCACTTAAAAAGGGATATGTGCAGGGAGAAGCTATGGGTAACGATTTCAGAAAGATATTATGTGAGCATAATATACAGATTACTAGTAACTATACTTATAAATTTACAATGGATGAACCGTATATACAGGTTGCTATTAACTGTAGTCAGGAATTTGCAAATAGATATGAGCATAATGTACAGGTTGCTATTTTCTATAGACAGGAATTTACATATAATATGAACATAATGTACATATGAACATAATGTACAGGATTTTTCAAGTAGACATGTGCGAATATACCCCTGCTACACTAATGCATTTATACCAGGATCAGATGGTCTGCTTCAAGTCTAAAATGCTGGCCTCCCAGGAAATCCTTTAATGACCTTTCCTGGTTTGATCACCAATGGCATTCTGTTTTTGCAGTATAATCCATGACCTCATACTGCCCACTGCACCACTTGAACGTTGCAGGAACCCAGCTTGGAGTTGTTGCCACATTCCCGGTACAATCCTGATTTCTCTCCAAGTGGTTTCCACATGGTTGGGAAGGAGTTCCTGGGAGGCCAGCATTTCAGACGTGAAACAGGCAGTCTGATCATGGCTCAGGCATACTAAGAAACCTTTCTACATTCATGGTATCCAAGCACTAGTGAAACAATGGGATAAGTGCATTAGTGTAGCAGGGCATTATTTTTTTTTACTCTTATAACAGTTTTCTGTTGTTCTGCACAATCAAAAGTCAGGTTTGACTTGAGTGCTCCTCATATAAGTGTGGAGTATTTGCTCTCACGTTTGGTCTTGGCCAGAGGTATTTTCCCAGCCTGCATTTCTAATTTGATGGCGGCGTCTAACAAATGCTGCAGGTGAGTCAGGATTTGAGGATTCTTTCCTCCACTCTGGAGATAGGAGATGCGAAGGGTACTGTGGAATGGATTATCACATTACAAGGCTGATAAAGTTCCAGTTTGCTTCATGACTCAGATTAACAATAATGTGAGTCACACGAGTGCGGTTGATCCAGGAATTTATGAGGAATTTTCAATTACCTGATTTCTGTAGAAAGCACTCCACAGTTATAGACAGGGATGTATCTTTCTATTATTCTCTCCTCGGTATTTGCTGTGTGCAGGTTTGAATCACTTCTCTGGTCAGTATCCTGCCTGTGAGATAATATTTAGCGCTGCTATTGAAGAAAACAATTTAGAAAAATTCTGCAAATAATTGCAAAAACACACCCTGAACGATTTGAATATTAAAGTGGCCTATTATACAAAATC
Source organism: Dolichallabes microphthalmus (assembly GCA_026413445.1). Taxonomy (NCBI): domain Eukaryota; kingdom Metazoa; phylum Chordata; class Actinopteri; order Siluriformes; family Clariidae; genus Dolichallabes; species Dolichallabes microphthalmus. The sequence continues at coordinate 429,712 of JAOTQY010000008.1, forward strand.
TACTTACAACCAAAAAAGAAAAGTGAGAAAAAAATCCTTGATTTTGTCTTTTTTCCCCATTTTTTGTATTGGCCGGGACGTAAACAAGCCTATTAGATTTCCTCCTTTTGTGGAGGAAATCATATAAGAAGAACCCCTTCTCATATAAGAAGAACCCCTCCTCCATCTTATTGCTCAGTTGTTCTCCGACTGGGCGCGGCTCGCCAGTAGCTCATTTACATAGACACTGATACGGTGCATTTGAAGGAGGAGTGAAATAAAGGCAGTATGAGGTATGAAAAAAATGCATTAAGTGTATTTCAGCTGGAGCATTTGCACACACACTTTGATGGAGCTCTGACACCTGTGTTAACTTGTTAAAGAAAAAAACTTTATTTGTTAATTTTTATTATTGATTTTGTAATAAAATTCTGTTTAGCACTTTTCACTGCTCCCTATAAGGGAACACACAAGCAATGCATAGCTTAAACAGAAGAGAAAGCAGGTAATTAAATTTCACGATGCTATAGACTGCTTCCGATGAGTTTGAAACCCTGATCATTTTCAAACTAACCCGTTCTGCTGTAGCTGATCCATTAGCGACTGCAGTAACGCAGTGTTTCTCAGCTCGTGTTCTTTCAATTCTAACAGCGTTCTCTCGAGTTCGGCAACTTTCCCGTGGTGAGCGTCCAACTCTTGCAGTTTGTACTCAATCTCTGCAATCAATGCAGAAATAAATGGTGGTGGTTTTGAAATATAAGACTGCTATGTATGTCGGCACATTCCCTGCTGCACCCAATAAACATGCTTTTATAGGGCTTTAGAAATGTAGGGCTTATTATTCTATGTTTATGAATGTATATTGTTTTTTTAGTAGCACTTTGTAAAAAATGTTTATTGGCACAAATGATTATTTTTTTGCCACAAATGTATTTTTTTAAAACTGTAATACCTTGTCTTCGCATGTCCAGTTGTTTGTGCCCATCAGATAGCACGGCAACTTCAGCCAGGTCTCGATGAGCGTGATGATCTTCTGATCTCTCAGAGTGATCTGTCTGTTCAAATATGCAGAGTGTTTACACATACAGTATCCATCGTGAATTCACTAAAATTAGATTAAAAAACGTAATTGAAAACAAAGTGCTGTGAACATCTGTGGGATTGGTTGTGTGTAATTCTCACAGGTTTGCTGTAAGGCTCTTGTTGCGATGTCTGCACGCTCTTAACAGCCTGAGTCTCAGACAAACTCTGGTGCTGCTGATGCCTCTTGATCATTTTCTTCTGTCTCTGACAAAGATTTTCTAATTGTTATTACAGCAACATTAGAAACAACTTGTTAAAAACCCAAAATTGTGTTTGTTGCAGTATATTATTAAACATACAGTATAAATGCTGATATATGATATATGAAGCTTTGTCATTACTTTATATAAAAGTGAACACCTGCAAAAAATCTCTAACACATGCATACACAGAAAACTACCCTTAAAATGTAAGAAAGCAATCCAGCAGTTTCTAGTTTCAACAGAATAGTACCTCTGATTGAGAAACAGCCCCAATACAAAACTTCTCCTTATGTTTCATCAGATAATGCATGGACCTGAAAGTCATATGACATCTTGTACAAATTAATGGATCCATAATGTGGAGGAAAGAAGAAGAAGGAGAAGATGAGAAAGTGTGTTGTGAACAGTCTCCAGGCACTTTTGTGTGCTGAGCTGCTCCTGACAACCAGAGGCAGGGTTGCCATATTCAGCATATTCACAGAGATAAGCACAGCTTGTCTTGTTACTCAGTTTTAAGACTTTCCCACAGTGAAAACTTTTACAAATCACTGACACCAGGTGCATCTCTTAACAGAAACTTTCACAAAACAAATGAATATGCACACTTCATTCATTCATCTTTTATAACTCTTAACCTGTACAGGGCTGCGGTGGGAATGGAGCCCCATGAAGCCAGGGGACTTTGGGCAGAAGGATAAACCCTGGGCAGGGTGTGAATCCTTCGCAGGGCATGCTCGCACACTACAGGCAATTTGCAAACGCCAGTTAGCCTGATTTGCTTATCTTTGGACTGTGAGAGGAAACCGGAGCATTTGGTGGAAATTCACCAAGCACTGGGAGAACATGCAAACTCCATGCACACAGACCCCGAGAAGAGAACCCTAGAGGTGCGAGGTCACGGTGCTAACCAAATAACAATATCCATAAATCACATCAGCATCAGATTTGATTCCAGATGGGAATCAAATCTTCGACTCCCAAGGTGTGAGTGATAACCATTGTATGTTCTCCCTGTGCTTGGTGGGTTTCCTCTGGGTACTCCGGTTTTCTCTCACAGTCAAAAGACATGCATCGGCATTTCCAAATTTCCCACAAGTGTGTGCCTGCGATGAATTGCCACTTCAACCAGGGTGTACCACACCTCGTGAGTATAATTTCACAAGGAACTATTATGAATAATAAAAAAGTCAGAGATGTGAAGGTATTTGACACAATCCATACAATCTGGCAACCTTAACAGTCAAAGAGGTATGTAGTATTGATGAGACTACAGATTGAAATAGACACTTTGATTGTATTAATTATAACATTTAATTTGGATACGTACATAATAATAAGTGAAATATTGTGATAACAGTTATTGTCTGTATAAGCAGTTAGTGTCACTGCCATTTATACAAATGTATAGTTAGGTAGCGTTTATCCCACAAAGAAAAATGGTTTCTATTAATGAAGTGGAAAAAAATATCATCACTGTTACAGAAGTTGCTTCATAAAAACACAAAAACAAGCCCTATTTATTCTCCATTGTTGAATGGCGGAGGAATACGCTCTCCGTCTAACCCACTTACACTTGCCCCACCCCTGTTCCGTTTAGATCCGCTGTGAAGTCAGTGGATGGACAGCCCGACTGCCCAATAGACACATCAAAAACGACCGAGGGAATCTGATTAGCCAATAAGAATTCTTTACACTTTGCATACGCGACTTTATTCCGGACTGACATCGCGTTTAAACCAATCGTGTCTGATATATCCTGCGCCTTTATCCAGCATAGGTTTCTGTGTCAGCCAATGAAAACTCAAGGGAGGGATAGAAGGCGGGAAAGTATCGCGTTGCGCGCAATAAGGTTAGGTTGGTTGTAGATGAGAGAGAGGCCGTCGTCTGCTGCTGTAATTTGGCAATACAGTGTAAACTCGTCTTTTTTTAATGACATATTTAAGATATTTTTCTTTGCTGAGTGGATGGTTGTGAATTGGCGCATATAATATACGAGTCGTCGTTAAGGTGAGTTAAAAAAAAGAAATCATAATGTCGAGAAAGTGGCTGCAAACACGTCTGTAACCTGTTTATTTTTCTGTCAAACAAAGTATAGCAAAGCAAAGTGCTGCTAGCGGTTTTCAGGGTTAATCATGAGCAAGAGGGCTTAGAGGAGGAACGCCGAGGTGTTGAGCTCTCTAACGGCTCCGGGGATGATTTAGCGCTTGTTGTGAAGGCATTATTAGCATTATTATTGAAAGCAGAACGAACAAAAACAACAACAACAACAGCAACACCGTAGCAGCGTTTCATCGCGTCCGGTTGTTGTAGCTGCATTCACGCTCCGGGTTTGTTTCATTGTAGCTGCTGTAGCATCCTCCTCCTCCTCCTCCTCATCCCTCAGCGTTTTACTCCAGATATCCGGGAAGGTTTCATGCAGTTGTTAGACTCCTCCATTCCCCACTGAGCAAACATCTGCCTGAGGTAAGAATACACCGAGTTCAATAATAAGAATAATAATCTTGTTTTTGATGTCTAGCTCTGCTTCAGCATCGGGCCTGTTTTCTGTTCTTGTTTCTTGCTTGATAAATCCACCTGACTGAGCCAGGCGTGTTCGGCTAATCAATAAAAAGCTTAACCATAAACCTCTGCTTTTGATAATAACTTCATTCTTTGGTGGAATAACACTTTTGTGCATGCTTGTTTTTGTTTTTGCACGTACTTACAGCTCGTGTCATACCTACCTACACATCATATCCTCTTATCCTCCTTTTGATATTGCACATTTTATATATTTTAACACATCATGCTGTATATTTTACAGGGTGGCGTAGTGGTTAGCCCTGTCGCCTTGCACCTCCAGAGTCCGGGTTCGATTCCCAACTCTGTTTGCGTGTTCTCCCTGTGTTTGGTGTGTTTCCTCCCACGGTCCAATTGGCGTTCCCAGATTGTTTTGTAGTGTGTGGATGTATGTGCCCTGTGATTGATTGACACCCCTATCCAGTGTGTACCCCACCTCATATCGCAAATGTCCTGGGATAGGCTCTTCTCACCTCATGACACCTAAGTGGTATCGACGGCAAGCGATTGAATGATGCATTTTACATTATACCGTCTCATAATTTTTTATTTTATTGTAAATGTGTAGATTTTATATAAAATTTTATTATTATTATTATTTTTTAGAACAATTTAACTCATTATTGCAGGGATCGCTATCTCTCTATTTCTATCTGCCCATCCCATCTTTCCAATTAAAAAAATATATAAAAAATTAAGGTCATGAACAGTCATTTAAGTATTTTACTGCAGATAATACGGTGTGTTTATTATGTTTGTGACGAATAAAACTTGAATTTGGTCCAGCGCTACAAGTCTACCCCTGCACTCCGTTGAGCTCCAGTAAATATTTAACAAGTCATATTCCATTATTCCATCATATACTATATCATATTACTAGAGAAGTCTTTCACTCACATACTTTGCTTTCTTCACGTTTTACTTTTCTCGTTGAGATCACCCCTACTACACCCACTTTTCTCACTACTTACTCGTACTCACTCATTCAGGCATGCACATGATTTTTTATTTTTATTTTTGAGCATCCATACTGCATGATGATGCTGGAAAGCTAAAAGAAGTTATTTATTTATAAAAAAAAAAACAACATTTATAATAAACTGTACTTCCACTTCCCTATCAACATCCGTGCTTGATTTCGCAGGGGCATCAGTGTCACTTTGGCATGAAACAAGGAAATACTACAGGGCTTTACCTCTTTGCACAAGGCTGTGTCTCTGATTTTAAACCGATTTTACGAATACGTGTTGCGGGAAACCCTTGCACGGCTTTGTGCTGCTGAACTTTTTTGCTCTAAATGTCAGGTCGCACAGGGTGAATCTTGCTGGAATTGCTTTTGCACGGTGCAGGCTTTTTAAACATGACAAGCTTTTTTAGATTCAGAGAGGGAAAATACTTTTATATATAATTTTTCTGTAACTTCTGTAATCATTATGATTTTTAACTTGTACCTAGCCTTAAAATTCTTGTTTCTCGTGTGTTGTAGAATCTGTATAATCCCTTTGGGATTAATAAATACATTTGTCTATATCAGAATACACAAACAATTACACCACCTCATTGCCTATGTGAATAATCCTCAGTTGAATAAAGCTGCCGCTTCTTCTTTGTTAATGTAGCAGATGGGCAGATTTATTTGTTTGCAAAACGTCTGTGTAACTGTCTTCAATTATTATAAATTTTTTTGGTATTTCCATATTATGCTTTGGGACTGTTGTTAATATTAGAACTAATTTCTGGTTAAATGGGTATCATTTGACTTTACACGCCACTGGCGTGTTTTGCTTTGTAATGCATGAGAAACTGTCCATTAATTAATTTTTCCCTCCTCCTTTATAAGTTGTGCTGTGAAAACAGTGTGTGTAGGTTCCTGGCTAATCCCTTCGAGCCTGTGTTTTTTCCCTGGTCTGTCATCAGTCCTGTTTGATTTCTGTTTTTCTTCACTCAGGTAACTCGTCAACCCCCTCCCTCGTCCTTGTTCCAGCTCCGAAGCGCCACTCCTGCCCCTAAACACATTCCCACCCCCCCCCCCCCCCACCCCCCCAGGACCTACAGGCCAATCTTCCCCAAAGCCTTTCTTGGGGAAAGTGGGTTTCTCATCCCGGCTTTTTTTTTTTTTTCCCCCCCGCCCTTCCTCAAACCTCGTCCTGTGTTTCTCACCTAAACCAAAACACCTCCGAGGATGTCGTCCATCTTGCCGTTCACGCCTCCGGTGGTGAAGCGCCTACTGGGCTGGAAGAAGTCCGCGAGCGGCTCGGGTGGAGCAGGCGGAGGAGAGCAGAACGGTCAGGAGGAGAAGTGGTGCGAGAAGGCCGTTAAGAGCCTGGTGAAGAAGCTGAAGAAGACTGGCCAACTGGACGAGCTGGAGAAGGCCATCACCACGCAGAACTGCAACACCAAATGTGTGACCATCCCCAGGTACGCCAATGCTAAAGAGAACACTTGTGCACATCTTCCCATGCCAAAGCCTTGCTTACTTTCGCAGCTTCTCATGCAGTTTGTTTGTTCACTGCCCTCTCAATAATTTTGGAAAGGAGACTTGCACAGTTTGAACTTTGTCCAGAATGAGTAGCAGGATAAAGCACGTGTGCACCTTTCCTAGATTTAGCATTGCTTTATTAATTTTTTAATTTATTATTTCTTTGCATTATTTCTGTGCCATCGCATCATTTCGATTTCAGTTCGAGCCTCAGTTGTATTTTATTTATTTATTTATTTTTTTAAACAAATGTCAAACTTCCATTCCACCTCATTTGCATTTTTAAACCCGAGTCAAACTTTAACCTTCTCGCTTTCACAGTGATTGATACGAACCATCAGTGACGTCTATCAGTAATGTGAGAAAACAGGCTTCTGGCTGCTTAGACTCAACAAGTTGTAACCTTGTGTTTTATGAAAACAGTGCTTCCTCTCAGTTAATATCACTGCTATTTAGGTCGCACGTTATACGATGACGTATTTATAAACGTGGCGGACAGACCCAGTCCGATAAATGGACAGATGGAGTGCGTGAAAGTTTTACATACCGAGAAAAGAACATTAAAAAAGAAAAGAAAAAGAAAAGCCCCGTTAATGAGCTCATTGATTTATCATTTGCACAGCAAATGTGAAGTCTTATTCGGCAGAAATGATAAACGGTCGAGGGCTTAAATCGTTCATCTACCGCTGCTTGATCTCATACAGCATGGCTTCACGAGGTTAATATTACCTGTGTCTTTTAGTCCTACAGGTTAAATCATGTCATTTTATTTATTGTAATTCTGCCTTTGGGGATCGTTGGGGTGCCTTGAGCTTGTCACTTAGTTCGCAGTCTCTCCGGCTTTCCTTGAGAGTCTGTCTAGGGAGGTTTCACAGGGTGGGAAAATTTGCTGCCAGTGCATGGTTTTTTTTTCTTTTTTTTTTTTCTTTTTTCTTTTTCCCCCCTGTTCTAATCAGTCCTCTAACCTTGAAGATTGGTGGGAATGCATCATTGTCTCTGTGGCTCTTGGCTTAAAGACAGATAGAGTGCTTGCTTTAATCGCCTCTTTATTAAAGGTAAATAAACAGTAATTCTAACTAAAGACTTTTTAGCAAATTTAGCGTGGATTAAAAACGGTGACATCGTCATCAGAAACGCTCAAAGATTTATTTGTTGTTTTTTTTTTTTTCTCGTCAGAACACTTCTTGTTCCTGGCACTCCAATCTGATTGGGTTGATTCATGGGGTCTGTCGTGTGCTAAATGGTTATTTTTAACCGCTTCTATATAACAAATGCATGATTAATCCTTTCAATTTGCACTTCTTGAGAGGCATTTAAGGAGCCGTAGAGATGTATTCAGCTGTTACATGCTGATGTAAGTAGGAAGTGTGGAGGTGGATTGGCAGTGACTGTTTGTCCCTGTAGGTTGATATGTTGATTAGGCCTTGTTTATCGCGAACAATTAATCTTTTAAATCTCTTAAGAGCATCTGCTCGCCATGTGTTTCATTAGTCATTTCAAACGCTTACTACAACGGCGAAGGATCGTGTTCGATCTCGGCTTTTTACTGTTTTTGTTTGCCCCACGTCAAGGGGAAAACAAACCCTTATCTGCGATAACGCGACTTCCGGCCAGAGTTTCTGGAAGACCCGGCTATCAGCGCAGGTCCTCCGAGAAGCGGCGTGCAGATAGCGTATCTATCTGCAGACATGCCTCCGGTGAGTGCAGGGATCGCAGAGAGAGCACTTTTCTCCCGCACGTGCCCCCTCGCCAGAGTGATGGGGTTGCATTTCTAAAGCCTATTGATTGTAACTTGATCACGCTGCTGTCTGGCTGCCTCAGTGTGCTGGTATCAAGGCCCTGTTTTCATCCCCTTCAATAAATCTGCTGAGGAAGCAGACTGCACGGGTGCATAATTCCATCAATTACTGGTGAAGGAGGGAGGAACGGAGTACAGGTCAGTATTTACACAGTCCAGATGACATTATCTTCTGAGCAGACAGGATATCGCATCACTCCTTTTAAGGGGGGGGGGTGAGCCAGCGGTGACTGAAAGCCGAATACCGACACATCGATTGTAGTCACGTGGCGGCAGCTGTCGGACAGATCGCTTCCACGTGTAGGTTTTCAGTGTTGAAATCTGAAAGATTATACAGGTAAAAATTGGGTGCTCTTTTATTTATTTATTTTTTAAGGAGATCCAAAGCTTTTTTTGGGGTTGTGTGTCTTCCAGATGAAGAAGGTTTAACATTGGTTTAGTTGCGCAAGAAGCGTTTCTCTGTGTTAGTTTAGGGAACGAGTGGCAAGATGTAAAGCCGTGATCAACTGTCATGCAACAACACAAACACTGTACATTAGAGACCCTAGCTGCTGAAATGATAGGCTTATAGCCCTACCTTTTACAGGATTATGGCGACGACTGCTTGGCAAACGTTCAGAGGACGCAACCCGAGTAGGAGGGTATCATCATCATCATCAGCGGCGTTTCTCAATTTCAGCCATCATAAGCGAAGATTATAGACGGAGAACACGACGTTCTCTTGCGCATCATTCCGCCTCACTATTTCAGTCAGATCCTAGATCAGTTCCGAGGCCAGCCTTTGTTAGAAACTGTTGTAGATGCTGGCAAATCAAGTCGTGTAGATAAGTTATCCTGTCAGGAGAGCAGCGATTGATAAGTCTGCTTCTTGTTTAAAAAAAAAAATAAAAATTTTATTTTTATCCTGGCTCTGATAAGAGAGGTTTCGAATGGGTTTTTAGCTTTTGGAATGCCAGGAGATTAAGTCTGCGGGTCACCTGGACACCAAGGGACTTGTGACGACTAACAGTCTTTCTAATGATAGCAACACATTGTGAGAGTTTTATATGTTCAGTGAGTCTGTCGCTGTAACCTGTTTCTTATTGATTACACTTTTTCCTTTCATTCTCGTTGTCTTGAATATAAAGCAATATAAAGTTTATGACTCAAAGCCTACAAAACAAAACCCACAAGTGTATTCAGTTTATCTCGTCTCGCTACACACGGTGGTGTGAAAAAGTATTTGCCCCTTTATGATTTATTTATTTATTTTGTATTATTTTGTTTGCATATTTGTTACACTTAAATGATTCAGATCATCAAAAAATTAATTTTTTACAAAACACACAAAAAAATTTACTAAACACATTAGGTTTAAAGACAAATACTTTTTCACATAGAGGCAAGGTGGACTTGGATAGCTTTTTCTTCCCCCTTTAATAAATGAAATTGTCATTTAAAAGCTGTTTTATTATTATTGTTATTTACTCTGCTTATCTTTGTGTAAAAAAAAGAAGTTTTTTTTTTTATCTCAATTATTGAAGTGTGACAAGTATGCACTAATAAAAATCAGGAAGGGGGAAAATACCTTTTCACATCAAGTTATTAGAGGAAGTATTCAGCCTCAGTGGAGAATTGAAGCTGGTGAAGTACATGGCTATTTATTTTTATTTATTTATTTATTTTTAAATCATGTCTTAAATTAAAATATATTCAACTTTTTTTTTATTTTCTGGGGGAAAAAAAAGTTTGCAGTTTATTTAAACTGCAAATGTCTGATCCACACCAGTCTCTAAATTCCTAACTCAGAGTAGTAAGTTGATGTGCGCAGTCTTGAAGAATAAATAGTCTATGTAAATCTCAGTTCTGCTAGCCTTTTATTCATGCCGTGTCCACCTCTCTGATTACCAGAATCCTAAGTGATACCCGCATCTCTCTCTCAATATCAGATTGCATCATCCTGCCACTCCGACTGTCAAAAAGTGTCACCCGTCCTGACCAGCGTTGACGCCATGCGCCCGCGGTGTAACCGGAGCTCTGACTTGATATGTCTTCTGTGGGTTGTGTTTCTAAAGATGCTGACTTTATAGCAGGACAGGCTTCGAGTAACATGTCCAAGAGAATGTGATTAGGAATAAAAAGCTGTGTGTGAAATTAAACCTAATAATGATAACATGTACCTCAGGAACTCGCTGAAGACTTGATGGACTGAAATGCTGCATTTTAATGCAAACAGGACAGTTCTGTTATTTTATTTTTTTTTGTAGCACACCTTCCTCTTGCAGTTAACTTTCAGAATATGAAAGTTACAAAAATCTGGAAGTGCCAGTGTTTCACAAATGACGTGCGAGTGTTGCGATACGAGTGCCGTGCGTTATCATGATGTGCACGATGTGGCACAGCGCATGTCCTTACAGAGTCAGATAACAATTTCAGATCTAGTGTTTTCAGGTTTACTTAGTTTTGTCTTTATTGCTTTTTTTTTCTTCTTTTTTTTTCTTTTTTGAAAGAGACATGTTACTGAACGCTTTCTGGCTGTAATAAAAAGTTGGCCCTCTTTCCCTGATTCAGCACATGGCACTCCGTGTGACCACCGGAAGTTTCACTTCTTTGCTTCTCTCTTTTTTTTTTATTATTATTATTTTTTTTTAAGTTTTGCTTTTTGCCCCCATTCTCCCATTGCCATGCTAACTACAGCAGCAAGACCTAAGTGAGGGCATGAAATGCTCTAAACAGAATAATAAAGCATTTCATTTGCATGCTGTGCTTGAAAGCAAAGTACAATCTTGATCGATCTTTGCCTTTTTTGCAAAATCATTTTTGCTTTCATGTCATAATTTCCTGCTCATGCAACTCATTTTACAACGCTTTCAAATCAGGTTGGGTTCAAGTGTGGTGGGGTTTGTTCAGATTTTATGTTCAGACTAGATGCGCCTAGATGTGACCTTGTTCACGTGGAATTTAATTCCACACTCCTGAGTGTGTTTAAACAAAAACTATTTTACAAAGCAAACTTGAATTTTGTAATGAACAATTTTTTTTTGAGGACTTAAGGTCTGAGATCGCGATTGTTAAGTAGATTTAAATTGCCCCTCATTAGCATGTATTAAAAAAAAAGTACAGTGCCATCTGTTGAGTTTTGAGGAGAACTACTGATTGCTTTTTCAAGTTTTAAAATCTTTTTTTTTTTTTAAGATATAAGGGTGTTTTTCTTTTTAAGTTTCAAAGTAGCATGTTTTCTCTTCCCGCCGCGATGTGATGAAACAAAGCTTATGTTACCTCAAGCTTGTAAAAACCTCATTAAAAGACTTTCAGTAGTTTTTATGTGATGCGTGCACCAACAAACAGACAAACCCATCCAAAAACAATCTTGATGTGTTCTATTACTCATCTTACGTCCCTCCCTAATTATTATTTTTTTTTGCAAATATCTTCAATGTACAGACACTCCAACTTTACAGTTATATTATATTATATTATATGTGTAGGTGGAATTCCAGGAAAGAGTAAAAAGTTACATTTTGTCTACTACACAATTCAGCAGTTAATATTTTGAATGGAGGCGATATGGTCTTGTCCAGTATTATAGGTATTACCAGGTTTGCTCTAATCCATTCCTCATGTATGACCTTGACTTGTCGAGGATAAAACTTGCCAGGCAGGGTGTAAGGCCAGTCCTGGGAAGATTTTACTGAGAAGAATCACTGCTGGATGTTTAGCAATTGAAGTAAAAAACTTGTGGTTTGAAAAAGTAAGTGAGCAATAAATGATATTCGCAATGGGACGTAATACTGTCTGCAGACTGAAGTGACAAAGATCCATGTTTTTGGGGAGTTTGTGCGAGTGCTGGCTGATATGACCTCAAATCAATGTCACCATTTATTTAAAAAAATTGTTGCCCTCATAGTTCACTGATGAGGTTTGTACTGTAAATGTGCTCAGCTATTAAAGCTGGATTTTAAAAAAAGTTATTAGTTTTTCCTTTTAATAATTTCTGAAGTGTTAATTTCCTTCAATTTTTAAAAAAATTGATTGACAAAATCAATGTGATGTGGAGTGGGGTGATTTGGGGTTTCTTAGGGCTCAGCTCTTCCTAGACCCCAAGTAGGGGGACAAAAAGGTTGGACCCACTGGGTGAGAGGTTCTGATTATTGGTTTCAAAGAATTGCCAACCTTAATTTGTACTTTTATATAAGGAGAAGAATGAAGATTACGTTTTTTTTATTTATTATTATTTCCCGTCATATTTACACGGTTGGAAAAAAATGCTCATCTTAAAAAAAAAAAAACCCACTTTCATTTCAAGTCTCTTTTATAGTGTTACCCAGTAATCTGTGTGTATCTATTGCCTGATTTAATATTGGTATGAAATGAATGTGGTACATTTCATAGAAATAAACCATATTGTTTTCAACTCATTTTTGTCCTGTGCTGCATGTTAAAATGTGTCTGATGTCAAGCAAACTCGCCATGAAAACAGACTTATTACCGTTTCCTCAACCTGCCTTGACGACAATTTATACCACAGCTTCTGATCGGTTAGAAAGTTTTAATTTCTTATAACTCAAGCACTAGTAGTCATTCCTTTACAATATTCATATTAAAGCTTGTTCTAATAAGTTGCTTCAGATTGATCATGTTTCTGTAACTAATTTTTTTCTTAACATTTTTTTTAATCGAGTCTCCAGTAATGGCAAATTCATACCAAATAGAAATTCTTCTCACTTTCTGAGTAATAAGGCTGTCTTAAGCCTGCTGATGTTTCCTGCTGTTATTAGCAGATAATAACGTGTTTAATAATAATGTTTCACTGACGTTATGCGATACCAAATGGATAGAATGCCGTTCATTAGCAGAATGCTGTGGTATAAGAGGAATAAAACGCTTAGGGACTGTAATTCTGAAAGTAGCCATGACCTCATGCCCTGAAGTGAATAAACGTCGTAATAAGAATACATTTGTCTTGTTCTGTTCTACATTTCACTGTTGTATGTGGTTTCACCGTTCGAGTGGCTTTTTTTATTTGAGCTGAGCCGCATCGCACGGATGCGGGACATCTCCGATAAAAGAATTGACACCCATACCTTTCCCATGCTATGTCATCTTGGTATTTTTGAATGAATCATGCCCCATGTTTATCATTTTTTTTGTTTGTGTTTTGTGTTCTTTTTGCTTTTGTTTTTGTTTTTTTATTTTTATTTTTTGTGCACAGCAATTGCTCTGAAATTTGGGGACTGAGTGCTCCAAATACGATAGAACAGTGGGATACCTCAGGCCTATACAGCTACCCTGACCAAACCAGGTGACTATCCTCTCCTGTCAGTGTGCTGCACTCACCCGGGCCGCGCTCCATTTCCCCGTCGGCTCGGAGAGAGAGGGCGCAGAAGGCTTCCTCCTCTTCTCCAGGGGCTGTGTATTTCACTTTAACTTCTCAGGCCTTTCTCGATGATTTAATCTAGTTTAAACACAGGGTGTCCCAAAGCTCTCCATACATTGGGGGAATTAACACTTTTTTTTTTTCTTTTCTTTTTTTTTTCTTCTCAAAACGTTCCATATTTGGTTATCTTATGTAGGTGTGGCTGTTTTCAATGCTTTTGGCAAAAGAAAAAAAAAAGTCTTAATCATTCTTATGGCTGGATCAAATGAAGGAACGTCTTCGAACAGGACAGTGTGTGTGTGTTTCATTTTCTTCTTAATAACCTAGTGTATTTTGTATGCCGATACACTTTGCCAAAAAGTGTTAATTTCCTGCTGTAGAGACTTTTGGGATGCTCCTGTAGATCTAGTGTACAAATGCTAAGCTAGTATTAATTAAAATTGTGCACTTTTAATGTTTTTTCTTCATTCATACACTCACATCCTCTTAGAGAAGCTGTAAAAGTAGATTAGTGTTATGTAATGAATGAAATGAGGACGTGGTACTTCTGATCTGCTTTGGTACTTGATGCGGAGCCAAACTGGGGTCTAAACCAGCTCTCTTCCCTCTCTCTATCTATGTTCTCCTTCCTCTGACCATTTGGCACGTTCCCTGTCTTCCTCTGCTCTTTCTCTCCTCCTCTCTGTCCTTTCCTGTGTTTTATGTGCCTGGGTTAGATCTCTGGACGGACGCCTGCAGGTGTCTCACCGTAAAGGGCTGCCTCACGTCATCTACTGCCGCCTGTGGCGATGGCCCGACCTGCACAGCCACCACGAGCTGCGCGCCATCGACACGTGCGAGTTCGCCTTCAACCTCAAGAAGGACGAGGTGTGCGTCAACCCCTACCACTACCAGCGGGTGGAGACACCAGGTGGACGAACTCATGCTGTTCTCTCTAAACGAGTGTATAACTCCTTGGGTGTCCCGAGATACTAATACTACTTTTTTTTTTCTTTCTTTTTTTTCTTTCCTCTCTCGTCCTCCCCCTCTGTAGTCTTACCACCCGTCCTCGTGCCAAGACATACAGAGATTCTGACTGAACTGCCTCCTCTGGATGACTACACCCATTCCATACCCGAAAACACCAACTTTCCTGGAGGGATTGAACCCCCAAACAACTATATACCAGGTAAGAAGTGCATGATTTGATATCTTTATGCAGTCGTACATGGTGTATTTTGTGTTAAGGGTCTTTCTGATGTGTTTCTGTAGAAACTCCTCCACCAGGCTACATCAGTGAGGATGGAGAGACGAGTGACCAGCATATGAATCAAAGTATGGACACAGGTACATTCCCACAGTGGCCAGCACTACATGGGAATGTCTGTCTCTCTCTCTGTGTGTGTCTTAAGCCCTTTTCACACCCTTTTCATTACCTGGGGACCTCTTGTGATTTGTAATAATTGCAGAGGTTGTCTGTGATCTTAATCCCATGCGAATCGGCCATGTATGTATTTTTTAAAGTAAGAATTCCCTCGCAAATGACCTACAGTATTTTGCCGAACACTGAGGTCCTTTTTTTTTTCCAGTCCTGTGTGAATCAGCATGTCTGTGATTTTAGGTTTTCTGAGCGGCTTTTTGTCCATTATCCGTGAAGAATGGAAAGTCATATATACTATAAACCTATACACCGTACAACAATACAATGTGCAGAAAAAGAAAGCGTAAAACCATCAGAAGAAAAATAATAAGATTAGATGGATGTCATGGTAGCAGCATGTGGTAAGGAACACCATCATATACAGGAGATAAGTCAGAAAATTCGAGTAAAATCGCAGACTCAAAATGCAGATGTGTGAATTCTAAATCACACGAGGTCCCCAGATAATACTGATCCTGTGTGAACAGGGCTTCAGCCAGTACTACATGTCAGTATTGCATTGACTTGGACATTACTTTGGCTAGAATGATGAGACAAATGTACTGTAGTAACACGCACAGTAAAGGAGAATTCCGGCCGTGCAAGTCACGTTTTGATTAACCAGAAATCTAAATAACAGAAAGGTCACAGGTAATCTATGGCTACAATGTTAACCAGTTTACGTTCATCAATACAGGAAAAAGTAACTGATTTTATTAGTAAATTCACATCGAGCTGAAACGAGGTATCGGTACAATCGATTACGTGACTCTATACGCGTACTTTGATTCGCATGGAGCGTGTTGATGCATCTCTGTGATTCAATTAAATTTTATTTGTTTAGCGCTTTTAAGAATTGTAATTGTCACAAAGCAGCTTTACACAATCAAAAGAATGATTTAAGTTTGTATGGAATGTGAATGTGTATGAATCAAAAT
>JAOTQY010000008.1:463256-474096 GCA_026413445.1 Dolichallabes microphthalmus
GGATGCCCTTCCTGACGCAACCCTCCCATTTTATCCGGGCTTGGGACCGGCACTGTATCCAGTGGCTGGGGGGTTTTTGGGCACTGGCTGGAATCGAACCCAGGCCGTCCGCATGGCAGGCGAAACACCTTACCACTGAGCCACCAGTGCACCTGACGATATGATAAAATATTAATATTCAATATCAATATTATCAATAATTGTTTTTTAAATTAAATAAAAACTTTCTTCTTCTGTTTCTTCTTGGTGGTAGAATCTGTTCGCAAGTGCAGATTGGTACTGTAATTGGTAACGTTGGTAATTTATTCATCTTGATTAACCATCAAGAAGGAGAAAATGGGCACTTATTGTTTTCAAGAGAAACATTGTTGTTCTTACAGCATCCCTGTGATCGAGAGGCCATTAGGAAAGCCTTCATGCTAGATGAAAAAAAACATACTTATCGGTCCTTTTTTTTTTAATTCTTTTAACTGTTAATAAAAATTTCCATGTTGCATTAATTTCCCTTCATATTCATGAGTAGTGATTAAAGGATTATCAAGCACAATAAATACAGTCTTCAACTTTTACATGTAAAGCACTTTGAGATTTTGAACTCAAAATGATAAGGGCTACACTGTTAATAATAATAATAATAATAATAATAATAATAAAACCTAGACTAAATAGCAGAATGTTTAACCAAGTTGTGAAAATATTTACAACATCTAAAAAATATATAATTAATTAATTAAGTGCAGAATTCCATCTGTACATGTTCTCATGGAGCGATCTTGTTCCGTAACCCAAAACTCAATGCAAGTTGTGTTGTGTAACGTTTTAAATGTCAACTAAAGAGTGTGTGGAGACCTGATGAACAAGAGGAGCTTCATTTTCTTCTTTCTTTAAGTGCCAGGCTTTGGACAACAGCCATGGGTCATTACATTCAATTAGAGATGCAGGGCCTTCTGTGCTGAGCCTCGCAGCATCTCAGGCGGGAAGGATCGTATTTATTTCTTTATCATGTGACTGAACGCACCACACATGTTCTCAAGAAACGGTATGATACAGTACTACAGTATGTTAGGTGTTTGAGCTGAGGAGCTCATTCTCATGTAGACATGTTTAAAAGTTCCCATTTAAGGTTATGCCATGCATCAGAAGGCTGTACGGTATATCACGGATGCATGCTACTGCTCTGTTGTATGACGACACGAGTGGCGAGGCAGAACCTCGGACTGTCCCATCACGCCCCGGCTGGTCGAAGGAGACCGGTGACCTCAGGCGGGGTCGGGGTGATGACGGATGGGCGGGCTGTAATGGTGGGGGCGTGCAGCGGCAGCCCTCGGGGCAAAGCGGGCCCTCTCTTGTCCTCCCGAATGGCCGGCCGCCTGGGTTATTGATGCACCTGCCCCAGGGGGCGGGGAGGAGGGGGGGAAGTGGAAGGAGGAGGGTTTGTGGGAAATGGATGCACATAGGCAACTTGGCGTCCTGTCATCAAACAACGGGCTTGTGAAAGATGGCCAGTGCTCAATATGATCAGTCATCTGTTGATCAAGATGTAATGTGGCTCCATCTTGTCTCTCGCCTCTTCGGAGATGCCGGAGTTTTTAAACTATGCGGGTCCCTTTTTGTCTTTTGCCATGTCTTTGATTTGACTCGGAGTGCCGTGTGTGTGAGTGTGTGTGTGAGTGGTGGAGAGTAGGAAGGATCGTATTTATTTCTTTATCATGTGACTGAACGCACCACACACACACACTCCTCCCGTACCACTCAGCCTCGTATCAAATGGCTGTGGCTGGTGGAGAAGTAATGCACTCAAACAGGCAGTATTCATGCGGTGAGTGAGAAATGCATTTGCTCTGAGTGAGGGGCCTGAACAGGTCTTGCGGCCTGACCACAGCGCCTTTGTTTAGTTCCCGCAAAATACATAATGCAGCAGCTCTAACCGCTGCCAAAGTATTTACGCTCCTCCGCTGACCGCACTTAAAATGGCCCTCAGCTTTAAGCGTTCTTGATCCGCTAATGACGGGGAGCCTCGATTGGCTAACGAGACAGCTCTGGTCTCAGGTGACATGAGAATGAGCCATGCACCCTGATAACTTTACGATCATAATTATAGTGGTGGCACTGATGCATGAACCAGCTGTGCCCTTCATTACAACATCATGGCAGGTGACCGTATAGACCATTCAGCATCTTGTCATTATTAGCACAGCTTTCTCCCTCCTAAGAGTTCAGGAGATACTTATCCTTCAGGACAGCTACGTAGGTATATTATCATGATGGCTGTCACTGCTGCTGGGGCAATATTTCGCACTTTTTTTTTTTTTTTTTGGCCCTGTAATGTTATCCTACTCTTTAGATCAGGGGCCTGTGCCACTGGCTGACCCCTCTGTCTGACCCTAGTGTAAACACCATGTCATGTTTAGCCCTCTTAAATAGGCCTGGCTCTCATAAATGTTTTATGCTGGGGTAAATATCATATGCTCTTCACTTATTTACATCCGCCCAAGGAGCTCTGAAACCCTTGTCTGCATGAAATATTCATCATCATTTTAGCAAATGCATGTCTTTGTCAATACTGCTGGGTTTGGGTGCCCACCCTATCCCACTCTCCGGAGCTCGGATCAGAGCTTTATGGCTTCATAGATGTGGCAACAGGGAGGTTACGATGAATTACATTAGCCGATGTATCCTTCGCGTCTTGCTGGCGCAAAACTTGATCCTACTTTTATGGAGCATTCGTTTCATCACTATTTTATTTTTGTCAGGAATCAATGGGATTGCCAGGACGAAATGGAACATTAATTTGATTTCTGGTTATAACTGTAACAGTCTTATAAATATAGCGTTGAAAAGCTGGTTAATACAGTGTAGCAGATTTAAAATGGAGTTAACGCACAATACAACACAATAGACATGATTAATTATTTTTTTTTTGCTCAGCGTAGAATCGTTTAATTTGCACGATATATTCATATAGGCAATTTATAATGAAAGCCTAAATAAGCAGCCTTTGTATTGTGGTATTTAGTGTCTCCTTACTAAATCAGATCCATGGCCTCAGGTGTGAGATTGGTGCCGATGAATACAATCTAGTTCACATTCAATCAGTTTTAACATCCAGCTCCTTCTCCTCCTTTTTCATCTTCGTCCTTTCATGTGAGAACACTGTTCACCGGATCAGACCTGCACACTCACCGGGCTTTGATTTTAAATCTCAATATGCAATTTCAATTTCATCCTCTTCAAGCACAAGATTTTTTAACCCACACCATCATTATTATTTGTGGTTTTCTTGTATTCAGATAAGATCAGAAAAAAATATGTCATCATTAATAATATTTAATACAAAAGTATGTTTTAAATTAAATGAAAATTTACGTTCCTTTATGCCAGTTAAAGATTTCAGTGTTCATGAATGCACACTAAATCCATTTATTAGTACATTTATCTTTATATTCTTTTTATATATCATACAAAATTGCAAGCATGTTATAAATGTTTTATATATAATTATTATATAAATTTTTGTTCTTGTTCATCTCTGATTGGATGCATAAATCAATTCCACACTCTTTACATGCACCCAAAAAATGTTTTCTTGTATTATTTCAAATTAAAAACCAAACTCTGATGGTGAGATCCTATTGCTTTTGTAACATAACGGGCCCAGATCTTTAAATCTTGACTACATGCTGTCAGTTTTGACTGCTTTCCGGGCAGCTCTGCTTTGCTCTCAGGGGAATATGAGTGAGCCATGGAGTCTGTGATTAGAAGAGTCTAGTATCTCAGTCTTTATGATGGAGTGTCAGGCTGAAATTCACTGTTGACAAAGTTTCCTTGGAAGTGTAGCCTGTTGTATGTTTTTTTTTTTTTTTTTTTTGTACCAATATCTCAGGTTGGAAATTGAATAAATACAGTATATATTACAACTACCGGCCAACTTTTAAGGCTTCTGTATTTTTAATGAATCTCTTTATACCTGTCTTGGTGTAGCTTTTCCCAATATAAAAGAACTAAGAACTGTATTTACATGGTGTCCCTAATATTCGACAATCGGAATAACAGCCCCATCAGAATAATAAAAAAAAAACTCAACTGGACCAGCCTGAGCCGATATGATCTGAAATGAGAAGCATTTGATAACCCGTTCACTGGGTAAATATTAGCCATGTAAACACTTGATCCCATTTGTTCTCTCTTGTTGGAACTTGTTGCGTCTTTCTGTAACATTAGGTAACTTGAGTTTCTTAGCA
This sequence comes from Dolichallabes microphthalmus, assembly GCA_026413445.1. Lineage (NCBI taxonomy): Eukaryota > Metazoa > Chordata > Actinopteri > Siluriformes > Clariidae > Dolichallabes > Dolichallabes microphthalmus. The sequence goes on from JAOTQY010000008.1 coordinate 467,498, forward strand.
GAAAAATTTGTCCCATTCCTGATTGGTAAATGCTGTGAGAACAAACAACTCTCACCATTCATACACAGGGTCTCTGACTGAGGAAGGAGCACTGATTGGTTCGCCCCTTCATATGTAATAAAGCACGTAACCAATCAGAGATTCAGACTGAATTCTTATAACCAATCACAATGCAGAACCTCAAAGCTTGAGCTTCTTAATACTTCTACTGTGCACACTTTGCGCATGTACATTTTTTAAATTGTGATTGAATGATTTGAGCAAATTATTGGATCAGCAACCATGTAAAAGAATTAAGATGGATCCTGGAAATTGCCTGTACTGTCTGCATGTCTTATGTTCTCCATATGTCTTTTGGTTTCTTCTTGGTCGACCTGTAACGACTTTCCAACTGTTGTTAACTTTAATAACATGTTTAACCTTCAGGCGTGTTTAATATTAATAAAGCACACTTAGTTTCCCAGTAAAAAACATTGTTTTATAATAAACTCTTCTATTCACCGATTTAAGACTTTAGTACATAATATTTATTCTTAACAAATAATAATATAAATTCCATTTTCTACCATATTTATTCTTCACTTAATTAATTGCTATTATGTACTTTGTTTGGTTTGTTTGCAGTATGGCACTGTTAATGATTAAACCTTTACTAAAGTGGAACAGGAATCTACAGGGGCTCAAAAGTGTTTGACTGGGAGACTATGATGTTTTAAACTGACTAAACTGAAGTGCTGTTTGTCAGCTAAGTAGCAATTATTAGAAAATAATTAATACAGGGCTTGTTCGAGTCAAGCTGGAATTTGATTGCGCACAATAACAGAACAGTTACTGTATGAGAGTCAAACCTCCTTTATTTCTCTATAGATAATCCCCTGCTACATTAATGCACTTATCCCAGTGCATCACTAATGCTTGAATACCATGATTGCAGATCCGTGATTGGACTGCCTGCTTCACATCCTAAACACTGGCCTCCCAGGAACTCCTTTAATGACCCAAAGATTTGGAAATAGCTTGGAGAGAGGTCAGGACTCTATGGGGGATGTGGCAAAAACTCACAGAAGAATTCCTGTAATGTGCAAGTAGTGTTAGTGAATGATTGTGTGTACAGTTCCCACAGACAGAGGCGTCTCTTCCGCAATTTTCAAAGATCAGGTTTTTGGCTCCTAGGATTGTCATTCATGCAACGGGCTTGTCATTCATGCACCTATGCACTTCTTTGTGTTTCTTCAAACCTTTGCACTTTTTTGTTTTACTGTGGCTAAGAGTCTCATCACTGTACTGTGGTTGAAGTCTTCTGTAAATGTCAATCGGTTTTACCTCCTCATTCACAAAAAATTTCCCAGATTGACTTGAACGCTCTTCATAAAAGAAAATCCTCATTAGAACTTTTCTCAAAAGAATTTTCTAGCAAGATTCCGTTGCCTAGACCTAATTCATCAAGGTGACTTGATAAGGACACAATTGTTGCCTTTGTTCAACTTCACTCTTTGGCTCTTAATAGCCAGACATGGCTCTCGCTAAAAGTGCACTTCTGGCCAGCATTGCGTGTTTCAGTGAGACACGTAGCAGAGTTGAACATGACTTTGTCTCTCAGTTCCTCCAAGGTAATGGGTAGACACAGTGGCAGTCTTCTCTGCCCTGGGTGAAATAAGATGATAATAAGAGAAAGGAAAGCTATTACTGTCGCTGGGCTTTCATTATGCAAATGATATTAAAACAGGCTGCATGGATGGCCCCTGGCTACAGGCTAATCTCCATGCAGTGATTACAATGTGTCAAACTTAGTCATTTTGATTATGACATGTTAATTACATGCCATGTTTTCACCTGCACAGCTGATAGGTGCACTCTAAAACAAAACAAAAAAGGAGACAGATCGAGACAAATATTGTTTCTGGACATAAAAAGGAAGTAATTGTTAATTAATCAATTAACTGGGAGACCTTAGTGATGCTTGTCTTTCAGAAGGAATGCATATGTTTTCGGTAACAAGAGCACAAATACTTTGAGAAGTTCATTCTAAATGGAAACCTCTAAAAAAATTTATGATCTTAAACTAAAGTTGATTAACAAGTTGGTTACATTTTATTTTGGCTTCGGTATAAATATAAGAAAGGAAATGATTGTCAGTTGATTTAAAGATGCATTACTTTAGTTATATAAATATAAAATGTAATGGATATTAAAAAGTTATTAAAGTAACTAAATAAGTTTGTTCTTTATTGGCTGATGTTTCTTTTTTTATACCTGTCTTATTAAAACTCCACTGTATTTGAAGGATATGGTTTCAATACATTGGAAGAAATTTTTGCTCCATAACATAAATATTACATGATTTAATAATTACTTTGATCCAAATCAATCATTAATTACAACACTCATTAACCTTTATAGGTTCACTAACATTTAATCCCCATTCCAACATTTCCGATTAATTTAAATAAGTACACATCATATACTGACTGTGTCTCTTCCAAAGTGAACTCCAGGTTCTCCAACTCTAGTCGCTGGTGACGGGGCTTCCCGCGCGGCGTCTTTCATTCTTACAGTACTATTAGCAGCTGTAGAGACCGGTTGTGTTTATACATCTGTAGATGGAGATGCCGATTCTAATGGAGGCTTCTCTGATTTGAATGAAGTGTTTAGGGCTAGCTGAGTGTTCTTTAGCATGAGATACAGACAGCCTGACCCATCTACTCGGTTGATTGTTTATGTGCTTTATGCCACAAATCCTCAGGGATTCATAAATATTGATTGGAGACATAAAATGGATGGAATCCTTCTAGCAGGTCCAGGCCCTGGGAATACACTCCATTTTTCTGACGAGTCCAAGACGAGACACAATGGGACATGTGCTTCAAAAACAGTTTTTCATAGTGATGATTTTTTTTTTTCTTCCTTTGATTTTTCTTTTTTTCTATTTGTTGTCTTTTGTACCTCTGGCGTTGTCTGGAACTGCATGGTGATACAGTGAAGAAGATTGCCTGTGCACATTTAGATAAAAAGTGCTTTTTCTTTCAGCTTGTTGTGTTTGCCAGATTCATGACATGCGGATGCATTTGATTTATTTTTTTTTAATGCATTTTTCGTGATTATACATCGAATGTGGACTTGCATGAACTCGGGCAGATGCATTATTTTGTATTGATTTGGTATTTACTTTTTGCCTTGCTTTGGACAGTGAAGGATAAAATGAGCAATGAATAAAAGTAAATAAACTAATCAACATATGAATGAACATATGACTGACCATTCAACCACAGTATGTTAATTTGTTTATCCTTTTTTTCTTCCATTCTTTTCTTTTCTTTTCTTTTCCTCCCTTCCTTTCCCCTTTTCCTTCATTTCTTTCTTTCCTTTCGTCCTTCCTTCCTTTCTTTCCTTCGTTCCGTTCTATACAGGAAGTCCTGTTAACCTGAGAAATACACTACTGCATGACTTGTATCTATTTGTGGTTTTCAGCTTGTGTTCCTGAAGCATGTTACACACTTAAAAACCACAAAATGCTCTTGTGGTCAAAGCTTTTAACCTGCTGAAACAAGGTGAGAGGATTTTTTGTAAGGTATTCATTTTTTAATAAATAAATAAATAAATTTATCGTACTGTGTTAGGGAAATGGTCCATTTTTAAATGACTTGGCTTTGTATATTTCTCCTTACAATTGCTTATAGAATGTACAGCCTTTCTGGGTTTCTCTCTCATGAGTTCAACATTAGGGTTAAACCAGTTTAGTCATCATTGTTATTGCTACAATCCCAAATCAATGGAAATCAATGGGCATTAATAAAGTATATTGATGGACTGGTTGCATGTCAATAACAATAAACGGGATGGCCGATGCTGGTTTAAGTTCTTTCCAGAATAAAAATGGTAGTTCTTGTTATCAGATATTTATATATTTATATTGTGGTATAAAGCAGTTATTAGGCAATATTGATTTTTTTCATGTTCTTATCCTGTTTTGTAGGTTTAACTAGCCTTTTTGTAATAATGAAAATGGTTGTTTTTGAAAGTATGAACACTAATAAATGATTAGTTAAATGGACTAGTATCATCTTTTTAATATAATGAGCACTTTTAAATGATATTCGTCCCGTAGGTTCTTAAACTTTTGAAATATTGGCAACACAACATTAAGAATTGTTGCCGATATTACATGCATACCTTTTTTTTTTATTAATTAATTAAATAAATAAATAAATAAATAAATAACATGACTTATTGAGAATACTAACAATTATAAGGTAGGAATTTGAGAACATACACAGTGAAGTGTCAGCTTTATTTCTCTTAATTTTTCTGCATTGGATTAGTGTCTAAAAATGATCCAGATATCATCCAGAGTTTAATTTTAGGCCAGAAAGGAATCCCCCCCCCCCATTTTTATGCTCAAATTGTCTCAACAGTGCTCTGTCAACTTTACTTTAAAAAGTCAGGCTTCGTTAAATTAGCACCCTTCATAAGCAAAGCCTGCAATTTGCAGCCCAAAGAAAGCGCTATTGACAAAAAAAATCGAGCAGCAACAACAACTTATTCAGTACCTGTCACCTTGTGTTAATAAATAAGAATATCTTTTTCCAAGGGACGGCGTTGTCTGGCCGACAGGGCGGGGTGAGGTGAGGTGCGTGCTCTCTAGATTAAACATCTTGTCTGGTCAGGCAGGCTCCTAATGAATAGCAATCGGGATTCACTGTGCTTTAATGAACAAGACACTGCTTTTTACAGGGTGCAATTTATTGGGCCAATTCTGTGTGTCCATCAGAACGGCTGCCCTCCTGCCCCGGTCCCTGCTTTACCTCATCAGAAAAGAAGGTGCGTGAAATTGGGCAAGTGGCTGCGAAAAGGCCGAGGGCCTCTGACTCAATTTACCCGCTGACATCTCTGATCTTGCTCCCTGATTCAGTAAGCAATTCTGGCAATAAGATGCATGGAAATTAATTACTCCATTTTGTGACCTCTCTCTTTCTCACACACACACACACACACACACACACACACACACACACATCCACATACTCACACATATGCAGTGTGTCAGCCTACTCCTCTGGGGGTGCTGGATCAGTTTACATATGCTTAATAACAGGGCAAGGTGTCGCTAGATGTGTATACACACACACGCACAGACAAGGTTTGAGTGAATGTGACATGCCGGCCAACCCACTTCCACCTCCACCAGTGTCTGGGTCACTCACTTAGGGAGGCAGGAGAGATCGACAAATCCTGTGCACTTCCTCCTCTTCACGCAGTATCTCTAGAACACAATTAGCTGTCTGTACAAATAAAGCAGGAGTTTGGTAAAAATGTAAGAATGTGAATCTTGATGCTGCTTCTTAGTGCTGTCACATATGGCTTGTTTAAAAAAAAGCTTCTTCAGGTAAGTATGAAGACAACAAATCCATTCAGGTGTTGACCAAAATGACATCTAATCGCATTTAAGTCTCAGTCTGCTACCAAAAAAATTCTATTGTAGTGAGATCATATTCTTAATGCATTTTGACTCTTAATTTAAATCAAATGCAAGAAGTGAACCAAAAAATCCCCATGTATGTTTAACTGCCCCACAAGGTGCAAACTGAGCCAAAGGACAGAGTGCAGAGTGACAGAGTACCACTACAGCACTGTTCTGGCTGTCTATATAATATGCCTCGGGTCTGGATGTATGTGTGGTGTTTGGATGTTCTCTCTGTACTGGCCGGGTTTCCTCCTACACAACAAAGACATGCGTTGTAGGCTGACTGGCATTTCCAAATTGCCCCATCCAGGGTGTACCCTACCTTGTGCCCTGAGTTCCTTGGAATGGTACCCAGGTCCCCTGTGTACACAATACGCAATAGATAATGGATAACTGGATATAATATCTGATCATTTATTAAATGCCGACTCAATGAGCTCTGTGCTTGGGTTACTGTTGGTTACCTCTTTCTCATCACAAAATTTATGTCCAGTAAATGTTTTACAAGCATGTTTTAATCCTGCAGTACATGCCCCTAAGCTATTGTTTTCCCTTTTGTTCATTTGTGCAGTGAAAAACTAAACCAATCCAAAACTTGCCCCATGGCCAATGCACGAAAAGTATTAATTTAGCTCGGATTCATTTTCTCATAGCAACCAACTGTGTCCCACAGCAGGAATATAATATGAGGGTTTGCAGTGAAGGTTATCTGGTGGCAGTTCATAGACATCTACTGTAGCTAGCTGCTAGTTTTCTAGCTTTCATTTGTCAGATAAGGACATGGGTACTTTCAGTAGCAAAGTTTTATTTTCCATATTTTAATTTGTAAAAAATTTTTTAAAGAGGAGGAAACATTGTAAAAACTTCATCTTGAGAACTTAAACTTTATTTATTAAGAGTAACTAAGTTAGCTAACCAGCTAGCTAACAACATGGTTTTCTAGGCTTAAAATTGAATAGTTATCAAGCAATTATCTCCAATTTATGTGAACAAATAAAGTTGTGAATAAATAAAGTGATTGATGAAATCTATTTTACAATTAAAAACTCAAGTCTCTGTTTTTTCATTTGGCATATTTTTGGTTTGCTTGTTTTTTTTTAATTAATTTATTTATTTGCATATAGAGGTTAGGTAATTT
>JAOTQY010000008.1:496358-508548 GCA_026413445.1 Dolichallabes microphthalmus
GACTTGCAAAAAGTGCTACGAAGATTCCGGAGCACATATCCTTATGCTCTGTAAAGCCTTCATAATGGCTCTAATCTGAGGTCCTATTTGTTAATTGGTGATTTCTAAATGAACTTCTCCTCTGCAGCAGAGGTATGTTTTGGTCTCGCTTTCCTGGGATGGTCTTTATGAAACTCTGGGGCTTGATGGGTTTTGCAAATGCACATACACGTTGTATGTTTGTTGCATCTTACTCTTTATTAATAATTATGTTAGTAATAATAATTGCAGACTGCATTAATAATGTTTGGCACTATATTGGCTATTTCTTTTATTTAGCAAAATACACACACACACACACACACACACACACACACACACTAAAATAAAGTGATGATCTTTAAACGTGTGTCTCATCCTTGCTTTAATCGTTTGCAACTTTTTCACACGAGTTGTAAATTGCTGCGAGTTTGGAACACTGAGAGCTCATCGCATGAGCGGCCACACGGAGACAGTTTGTTAAATCAAGCTCCAAATCTTGGCAGATTGAGTAAGTTGATATGTTTTAGAAGTATACAAATTCTTCATCGGGAAGGAAACGTGTAGATCGATGATGCACTGTAGCAGAGACAGATGCTGCGTGTCAGAGACAGGATACCGGCGATGAAGAAAGGCGTTTTGTTTCATCGCTGGTGCACGTCGCTGGCATCGTCTCTCTCTGTGGAAGTGACAGACTCGTACAGGCGTTTCCAGTCCCCCTGTAGTTATTGGTTCTGGAAGCCATTTTTAAGGCATTGGCTTGTAAAGGAAGCATAAGAAGGATATTTGATTTTCCCCATCTGTAGATTCTGTCTTCTTTTCTAAATGACTGAAAGGCATCAGTCGAAAAAAAAAAAAAAAAACGAAACAGAACGTTCGAGAGCTTTTTATTGTCTTTCTCTAATTGTTTCCTTTCATTTCAAGAGAAATGAGTTTTGCCTTTTTGTCTCCCACATCTGAGAGCGAACGCATGTGTAATATTGTATCTTATTATAGACATAAGCAGCTGAGTACAGATGCAGACTGGTGTTTACACAGCTGTGTGAGCAGGATCAGTGCTGTTTCCTTTCTTATTAATATAATTATGTGCAGCACAATCAGCTCCTTCCAGACAATAAGATTTCAGCACTAAGTCTAAATCATCATTATATTTTCATCCCTGTGTCTGTAATTGTTTTTGCATTCTTGGATAAGTAATTACAGGCTTTTTTTTTTTTTTTTTAGATATTTATGAGCAATTTTGCTATTACTCTTGTTTCTTCGCAGCACCAACCATCTTATTTTCACTTATCAATGAAAAACAGACATTTTTCTACAGGTTTTTGAATACAAAAAATAAAAGACGAGTTAATTATGAAATCACTCACTACTTAAAGTATGGCATGTCAGTGCAGGCCTCTCTTTTCACCCAGATTAACATTTCCTGGAATCGTTAGTGAGTGTGATTCCATTAAATTTAAATTCACATCTGTCCAATGTCACAAACAAGACCTTCAACTTTACTGAGAAAAGAAGAAAAAAAAACCCTTAAACCCACTGATAAAAATAGTGTAGTTATTCTCCCTAATATTAAATATCTTAATGTACTCTTCCATTTTATAAGGTTGAGCAGACTTTGATGAAATCTTTTACCATGTTTCAGCTCAATCAGTTATAAATAACCCCAAATAATGTAAATTACTCTTGTCTGTATTGCTTCTACAAAGGGTGGCATGGTGGCTTAGTGGTTAGCACAGTCCCATTGCACCCCCAGGGTTGAGGGTACGATTTCTTGGATCTTTATCCATGCTTACTGGGTTTCCTCCCACAGTCGAAAGACATGCAGGTTAAGTTAATTGGTGTTACTACCCATAATGTGTGAATGAACATGTAAGTGTGTGTGTGCCCTGCGATGAAATGGTACCCTGCCACATGTCCCCCGAGTCTCCTGGGATAGGGTCCAGCTCCCCTCCCCGACCCTGTATACAAGATAAAGCGGTATAGACGATGTGTGAGTGAATGCTTTTTTCAAAGTTGAATAAAGTCCATAAGAGAGATTAATTATACAACAGTTAGTTCAGATCAAGTCATCTGATTTTAAGGAGAGGCACGCAAGGAGTGGTGATAATAGGACATAAAGAACTGAGGCATTTAACAATATGTATCAATCTGCACTACAAATCCAATTCAATCTAAACCCATATTTAACACCAATCAAAGAAGCACTTTCAGCAGGAAAACACATTTGATAACAACTTTGGTTTCGTCATACAGTCCAAAGATACAGTATGTCCTGTTGGCCAATTTGGTGTTTCAAAATTGCTTGTAGTGTATGATTTCGTATGTGAGTGTGTGTGTGCTAGTACCCTGCAGTGGGTTGGGATTCCGTCCTGGGTGTGAGTTTCCTAGGATAGGCTACAAGGCACCTGTGACCCTACAAAGGAGAAACCAGTATAGATAATGGATGAATTGATGAATGTATTTGTTCATATTTGCATTGTTAATGCTGCCGTTCAACATCTAACCGTACGATACATTTTGTACATTCTGAGTTTTACACTTAGTGAATACATTTAGTTTTCATGCTGCACCTGAAAGGGATAAAAGTTTAAAAACTTTGCCATATTCATTGAATACTTTAATATCCAAAGTTCAAAACTGAAGAAATCCAGGTGTTGTAGGGCTGAGACTGATGAGGGCAATGACTTAGAAATAATGATGCATAAAACCACCAAATCAAGATTCTGCTGCTAAGGGAATGGTTTTTATCAGCTTGTCATGGTTGGGATGAATTAACAGTTACGGCATATTTTTAAAGCTACTTTATAGGTTTCGAGGCGACTTTCTGCTCAGAAAGCGACGGCCTTTTGCATCGGAGCGATGTATAGTTTGGCCTTTTGTCACTCTCCTGCATCCTACCAAGATATAATTATAGAAATCTCCATGCATGGCAGACAATCTCTATTCCGGCATCCAGCAGCAGGGTGTCGAACATAAGCCTGCAATCTAAATTACGGATAAAAACACAGTGAAGTGCTTTTTTCCCCGATATTGTGTCGGCCCGGTGTAATAACACTTGCTATGACCCCCATCATTTTGGCCCGCCACATCAAGCAATGGGTTTTCAGGGTGACTGTCACCCTCCATTTGCATCAATGGGCTTTGCCATTCAAGGGAATATGACATAGCTGTAAAGCAATCTGGCCGACTCAGGGAATTAATTTGAAGAAGCTGTCCAACGAATCAGATTCAAATGCACCGGGACATGTTTTCCCATGCAGTATTGTACGTTGTCCCGGATTCGTTAATGGGGGGAAAATGGTTCTTCCGTTTTAAAGCGCCGCATGTTTGGGGATGAGCTTTGGCACCCCGTCTTTACATATGCAAAAAGAGGAAAGCGTAAATTTATGGACCTGGCGGGGGCCAGACACAAAGCAGACAGCACAATCAAAAACGTCATTTAGCTTTGTAAGCTCAGGGCCTTCCTCACTCAGTTTTTAATTTTCACATTTTTTTTTTTGCGACTTAAAGTCGATAATATGGGACCACTTGAAAACAGATGGTCTTCACTAGGAACAGATGCGTGCCTTTTGAATATATTATATTGAATCTGAATATAGTCATTTTCCACTTTTGCGTATCTTTAAAACACAACTAAGTTAAACAACAAAGTTAATAATCTTATTTTGTGTACGCACAGTAATGATGATAAATGGGATGTGAAAATCAGTACTAATAAATATTTAGAACATCATTTACATCTCCAGCCATCTTATATAGGCATGAAATTGTTCATATTTAAATCTGAACAGTAAACTGCCTGACGGTCAGAGGTGAATACCCTGCAGTCAGGGTTATTGGTTCTCTGTGTGTGTGTGTGTGTGTGGCCAAAAGCCTGTGGAGAGATGAAAGCCATTGTCATGTTAACACACTCGGTAGCAGAAAGCCCACACTCATTTTATAGACGGCCGTCTTATTCTCCCTCCATCGCCACGCTGCACACTGCCCGAGTCTCTCAGTGCTCCGGCTGAAATCAAAGAGCCGCGCTAGTACTCCAGACTGCTCAAAATGTGCCCGGCTAGAACACACACACACACACACACACACAAACACACATACATGCACAGTCACACACTCATACCACTCTTCTACAATCAAAAGAAAGAGCAGGGGTGGGGAGGAGGGGCTCTCAGCTAAAAAGACACAATGGAGGACAGGATACAATCGAATAGAGACGCAGGTCGAGACAGATGGGACCCTGCCGTTAATTGTACACTGGCCCAAATTGTACCAGGTCCTGGGTTTTTGTACGTCAGCCTCGATGCAGGAAAAGGGCTTTTAGACTCTCAACTAATGCGAACGGTTTCGACGGGCTGGTTTCAATATTCAGAAGAAATTCGAGCCTTGAATTTAAGTGCTGAGAAATGAAAGTGCTTCTTTTGTCATTTCCATTTTGTTTCTTATGCAATGTCAGCATATTTAAGATGTCTTGTTATTACGCGTTGATTTGAATGTTGTGTATATGTAGTGTATTAATTACTTTATAGTTGTTTTAAATTTGAATAATTTTTACTTAAACCAATAACAATTTAATATGTTTTAGATGCTATCATACACATCATATATTTATAAAAAAATAAATAGCATAATGGGAAGATAAATGAGAAGTATAACATTAATATTTTTCCTTTAGAGGAATCCGGACACTCATTAAGCAATGTAACACGACGAATGAATGTTAAACAAAACGCTTATATCTTGACCCTCACAGTTAACACTTGCAATTAAGCATCCCGGGAAGATAATCAAATCAAAATGCTTCTTTAAATGTTTATAATTTCCAGAAGTTCATGATGCCTTAACTTGGAGATTAGGATGGTTCTAGGGAACATCTTTCATGGCTTTCTGTCCATTGACGTGAGTGGTAAGAGCAACTAACCTGTTCTGGAGATATTCTGTCCATCCATCCATCATCCATATCCAAAGTCAGGTCGCGGGGGTAGCATTTCCAGCAGGGAACCCCAAATTTCCTTTCCCCAGCCACCTCAGCTAACTCTGACTGGGGAATCCCGAGGCGTTCCCTGGCCAGTGTAGAGATAGAATCTCTTCATCTAGTCCTTGGTCTCTTTCCAGCTGGATATGCCAAGAACACCTTCCTAGGGAAGCATCCTGGTGACATCCTTACTAGATGCCCGAACCACCGCAACTGACTCCTTTCCATGCAAGAGTTTCTCACAGATGACTGAGCTTCTCATCTTATCTCTAAGCGAAAAGCCAGCTACTCTTCTGAGAAAACCTATTTCGACCGCTTGTATTCGTGATCTTGTCCTTTCGTCATGACCCAACGCTCATGACCATAGGTTGAGGGTTGGAATAAAGTTTGACTGGTAGATTGAGAGCTTTGCCTATTGACTCAACTCTCTTTTCGTTACAACAGTGTGGTAGAGCGACTGCAATATCACCCCTGCAGCTCTGATTTTCCGGCCAACCTCATGTTCCATCACTCGTAAACAAGACCCCGAGATACTTAAACTCCTTCACTTGGGGTAACAACTCGCTCCCTACCTGGAGTAGACAATCCATCTGTTTTCTGCTGAGAACCATGGCCACAGATTTCGAAGTGCTGATCCTTATCCCTGCCGTTTCACACTCAGCTGCAAACCGATCCAGCAAGCGCTGCAGGTCACAGACTGATGATGACATCAGAACCACATCAACTGCAAAAAGCAGCGATGCCATCCTTACCCCACCAAACTGGATACCCTCTCCTCCACGGCTGCGCCTTGATATCATGTCCATGAAAATCACAAACAGGATTGGTGGCCAACAACCACTGGAAACAAGTCTGACTTACTGCTGAGAATCCGAACACATCCGATTGGATGGCCCTGAGAACTTACCCCCTTACCCCATACTCCCGCAGTATCTCCCACAGAAAATCCAGAGGGACCTTCTCCAAATCTACGAAACACATGTAGACTGGATGGGCATATTCCCAAGCCCCCTCCAGGATTCCTGCAAGAGTAAAAAGCTGGTCTGCTGTTCCACGACCAGGACGGAATCCACATAGTTCCTCTTCAATCTGTGGTTCGACAATCAGCCAAAGCCTCCTTTCCAGCACCTTAGTACACTTTCCCAGGGAGGCTGAGTAGTGTAATGGCCCTTTAGTTAGCACACACCCTCTGGACCTACGTTTTAAAAAGGGAAACCACCACCCGAGTCTGCTACTCCTTAGGCACTGTCCCAAACTTCCAATGTTGAAGAGGCATGTCAACCCAGACAGTCCATCAACACCCAGAGCCTTCAGCATTTCTGGACGGATCTCATCAATTCCCGGGGCTTTCTCACTGTTGTCTAACTACCTCAGTGACCTCGCCCAGCGAGATCAACCCCGACCCCCCGTCGTCCTCCAGCTCTGTCTTTGCAACAGAGGGTGAATTAGTCGTGTTCAGGAGTTACTCAAAGTGCTCTTTCCACCACCCGATTACCTCCTCAGTCGAGGTCAGCAGTGTCCCATCCTTGCTGCACACAGCTTGGGTGGTTCCCCATTTCCCCCTCCTGAGGTGCCTGATGGTTTTCCAGAAGCACCTTGGTGCCACCTGAGTCTTTCTCCATGGATTCTCCGAGCTCCTCCCACACCCACTGCTTTCCCTCTGCTACCGCTGTGGCTGTTGCCCTTCGAGCCCGCCGGTACATTGCAACTGCTTCTAGAGTCCCCCAGGATAGCATATCCCTGAAGGACTCCTTTTTCAGTCGGACAGCTTCCCTAACCGCAGGTGTACAGGGATGCTGAAAAAGCTCAGCTGGAGGTGGGAGTTGAAGGCCTCTTGGACAGGGGCCTTCCCTAGACGTTCTCAGTTCACCTGCACTACCCGTTTAGGTTTACCATGTCTGTCCAGTGGCCTCCCCTGCCACCTGACCCAACTCACCACCAGATGGTGATCAGTTGACAGCTCCACCCTTCTCTTTAGCCAAGTGTCCAAGACATATGGCCTCAGGTCAGATGATACGATCACGAAATCGATCAATGACCTTCGGCCTAAGGTGCTCTGGTACCAAGTACACTTATGAGCATCCCTATGTTCAAACATGCTATTTGTTATGGACAGTCCAACCCTATCCAGGAGTATGGATCCAGAGCCAAGGCTATGCGTCAAAGTACGCCCCACCAGATTTGACTGATAAACTGAGCCAGCTTCTGTCGCCTCGGTCTGGTCCGTCGAGGCCCTCTGCCTTCACTGCTCCCCAAATAACAGCGCACCCAACCCCATCGGTTTCTCTCGCAGGTTGTGGGTCCATGAGATGGGGGACAACAAGGGTCCATGTTGCTCTTTCGGGCTGTGCCCGCTGATGGGCCCTCTGTTCAGGCCTGGTTCCAGACATGGGCCCCGGACTTCCTCTGGGCAGGGTCACTTTACTCCCTCCTCTTTTTTTCATGTTTTTTTTTTAAAAACCATACTTAGACTGACCCCTCGCCTGAGACTTTGCCTTGGGAGACCCTACCCCTCCCGGGTTCATGAATTCACACAAACCTCTCCACCTCGATAGGGTGATGGTTCTCGGAGAGATATTCCGTGTCATTGTTTAATTAATAAACATTAATAAAAGAAATAAGGCATTTCGCTGTTATCTGATTATAATCAGCCAACTTTGAGTCAGGTTACATCACACCACACTGTTGATTATTTTCCTATAACAGCACACCGAGAGTTCAATTAGTTAGTTTAACTTTTAATGATTTGTTTTGTTTTAATGATTCATTTTGCTTTAATGATTGATTTTCTACAGTTTTTTTTTACAGTGCTGATGTCATTGATGCATCCATGTGGTAGAACTCAGAGTAGAAAACATCCGGCTAGATGTGATTAATCAGCTACGTGTCAAATGCATTAAAAACAAAAAGCACCCACGACTTCCTGTCTACCCCAAGCCTGTGAGTGACATTAACAAAGGAGTCCATGTTGTGAACTTGGGCCTCAATTAGAACACTGCACTAAGTTCCCCTAATGAGGCAAACAGCTTGGCAGATGGCCTACGACTTTACTCTCAGTGGGTAATCGTCTTACCAAAATATATATCACTGTTTTTTTTCTTCATTTTTTTTCTGGCTGGTGTCATGATGTCTCCTCTTAAACTTTAAAGCCAAAGTGATAACACTTGGAAAGTATCAGCTTAGGTTTCACCCCAGTAATTGACGTTGGGCGAAAACAAGTAGTTTATGAATTAGACATTATGATATGCTGTCAAAAAAGTTTTCATTTACTGTTTAAAACTTTCCTTGCACTTTTTGTATTAGCATTCAAATTCAATGACACATTATCTATTTATTATTAAAATGTAGATGAGAGAGCTGTCCAATGACTAAAGACACAACATAAACTAAAAAAAAGTGCATACACATTGATTATTTCTCCTTTCAAATTGTTTTACAAGGTCATTAAGTATAAAAAATAATCCCAGATCCATTATTAGAATTTTAGCCTCATATTGCATATTCCTTGTGGACTGTTGGAATACTGAGTAAATATAAATCTGTAAATATTTTTTCATCTAATTGTGTCACTGTTAGAATCCATTTGCGAAGCACAAACACATTTTGGTGTTTCACATTATGGCCATATGACCCAATCGGACACCATTTTGAAACACATATGATGTTATATTTGCTAGGAGCACTACATGGTAAACTCTATATCTATACCGCTCAGTTCTTTAACTCATGACCTCATTGACCACCTAATGTAGTTAGTTACCCGCTATGGGTGCTAAACTGAACCATTACCATGGTACTATTTTATGGAACACATACCCAGACGCTGTCAAAAATATATTATACATCTTATATGTATCATAATAACAATATTTATATAGTATAGTACCATTCTACCTGGTATAACTGTGTTGTCTTTCCAAGTATTATGGTACTTACGATGGCCAGCAATAGTAACCTCGTCTGTGCCATTTTACCTATTATAGGTTACACAATACTTTGGTGAATATCATGGTACTCCTTGGGTGGTTACCAAAGTTAAGCAGATATCTAATACAGTACTGCCTGTACAGTACCATACCACTAGTATGTAGTAACATATTTAATATGGCACAGTAAGTACAAACACACCATATCTACTAAACTTTGGTAGCCACTATAGTACCCAGTAAGTACCATGGTATTCACCAAAGTTCAGTGATACACACCCCAGTGCTACCATGGTACAGATTGAAAGGTCATAGTACCAACCCTAGCACCTACTCTGGTAATACCTCAAGTACTATGGGAATACTATGGATTATTATCGTACGTACTATAGTTTATTATAGTAAACTACTGTTCATACCATAGTAAAATGTCTTATAATGGTTAATTAAATATTTTCATATAGTGTATAATTTTATAGAGTATATCCCTATATGGTGAAATGATGGTGAAAGATTTTTTTTTTAAAGATTGCTTAATGGTTCTTTGGATATTTAAGCATCCCTAGCTTTTTCAAGTGGTTCCACTGCTATGAAAATATTGTAAAGTCCAATTGTACAGTTTCTTCATGATGGCGGGGTGTTGTAAATGTTACAGGAGGCACATACATTTGACTTACATATACTATATGACAGCAAAAAAAAATGCATTTAAATATCTTCACACTTACAGATTTGCCTTTCTGGTGTAGATGTCTGTTAGGTAAGAATATCTACTGGGGTTTCCTGTGAAACTATATGTATATATTATTTGGAACAGAGGCATCCTGCGTAAAACCTGTCCCAAGTTATGTGCGAATCGGATCGTCCTCTGTGGCAACCCCTTGACGATAGCATTTTACCATATCTCAGAAAAGTATAGTTTACACAGTAGTGTGTGTATATACAGTATATGTGAGATAGTAACTATGAGTCTCTCTGTCATTCTCTCTCTCTCTCAGTGTTTTCTCCTCAGGACTGCTACCTCGGCGAGAACTTTATTAAAGCAACCCAGTAGTATTATGCACCTCAGTGTCACTTTTGAATTACAACACTGGTGTTTGAGCTTAAAAGGGTCTATTCGTTTATGCCACACCGAGTGACAGCGCGGGTGAAGGGCGCTGTGCAGGGACGGCAGGGAGCAGCGAAGGATGAGAGGGGTGTTTGAATGGATGATCGGTGGAAACAGTCGCCCCTTTACCCAGAGGGATCAACGCTGATGATAGGCTTTTTGCAGCTGCTTAGAAGATAATGCATGTGCTATTGGGGCGAAGTGGTAATATGCTTTTTTTCCCCCCCAGCCTGCCTTTGTCTGCAGGAGTGAAACCAATAAAAGAAGAGAAAACAAGATTTTCGACCCATTGCCTTTGATTAAGTGATTTAACATGCAGAGTTCCCAGGTCTGGCCCTGACTCTAATGGGCTGGAAAGAGAACAGGTGGAGTGTATTAGAGTTGCGAGGGGGGCGTCTTTGGTCAGTCGCACACAAATAACATTATCCACGACTATATGTATAGAGAAAGTGATTATGAACTTTAAAATAGGAGTTTTTGTCTTCCTTCCCCCAAAGCCGGACTGGGTTTTCATAAGACAGCTTTGGGTTCTTTTAAGAAATGAAGAGGAAACTAGCATTTAAACCACATTTTAATTGCTGTAATTAATTGATGAATAATATACGGTAAGTGATTAGTGCTTATCAACAATGCACAATATGACCAGGAATATAATGAACATGGTAATGAAAGTGTGTTTAAATTTTATGGGTGTCTGTAAAATAAATAAGTAAATAAATAAATAACTATATACAGCAAGTAACATAACCTTAATATCTATTAGGTTCATGACCATTTTTACTTACACTTACACATGCATTTATACAGTATAAGGACAAGGTTTAGCTTTTATCCAGCAAAACTTTCACATCGATCATGGCAACACTAGTCAATCATGTGTGCCATCTGTGAGATCATGCAAGTGGATGTACTGTAATAGCACCAGTAGTGCTTTCCTCCAAGTGTGTGGAGGAACAGAGGATCCTCTAAGGATGGAGTTGGCCAGTGTCACCTGATAGTCTTAACTGTGTCTGTTTGGTGGTTGCAACCTTGATGGAGACTAGTGGGAACTGGCTTTGACTAAATTAGGGAAAACACCAGGAGATGGTGGTGGTGGTGGGGGGGGGCAGTCTATTCTTATTCACACACTTCTGATCTCACTGTTTGTGAGAGTGTGTGGCAAACTGAAATTATTTATTATTTATTTTGACATCACACAAGCTTAATTTCCTATGAAGTTGCTGTGTATTAGTTATGACGTACAAACTTGGCCAAAAGTTGTATAAAAATATATTTTTAGGTCTGCTGCTTCAGTGTTTTTAGATCTTTTTGACAGAAGTTACTATGGTATACTGAAATATAATTACAAGCAGTTCATAAATGTCAAAGGCTTTTATTGGCAATTATGTTTGGTTTATGTATAGAGTCAATATTTGCAGTGTTACCCCTTTGCAATTCATCCTGGCATGCTGTCAATCAACTTCTGTGCCACAACCTGACTAATGGCAGCCCATTCTTGTAGAATCTGTGCTTGGAGTTTGTCCACCCACCTCTTGAGGATTGACAACAAGTTCTCAATGGGATTAAGGTCTGGGTTTTAAAGTTTCTTGGCTATGGACCCAAAATTTCATCCTGAGTTATTACTTTTACCTTATGTCTACAATAGGTGCTCCATCATGCTGGCATTGTTCGCCACTGATCACCAAACTGTTCTTGGATAATTGGGAGAAGTAGCTCTCAGAGGGTGTACCATTTTTTATTCATGGCTGTGTTCTTAGGCAAAATTGTGAGAGGATCCACTCCTTGGGCTGAGAAGCAACCCCACACATGAGTGGTCTAGGATGGTTTATTGTTGGCGTGAGACAGGATTGAAGGTAGCGCTCACCTTTTCTTCTCCAGACAAGCTTTTTTCCAGGCCCCAAAAAGTCAGAAAGGGGATTCATCAAAGAAAATGACTTTACCCCAGTCCCTTATCGAAATGTATGAAGGTGAGCTAAAATTAATATTTTCTCAAAATATTATTACATAATAGGTAGTGTAGTGGTTAGCACTGTCGCCTTGCACCGCCAGGGTCTGGGTTCGATTCCCAGCCGGGTTCGATTCCCGGCCAAGTTCGATTCCCGTCTCTGTGTGCATGGAGTTTGCATGTTCTCCCCGTGCTTGGTGGGTTTCCTCCGGGTACTCCGG
>JAOTQY010000008.1:553859-564035 GCA_026413445.1 Dolichallabes microphthalmus
CCAGATATTTGTTAAACTTTACTTTTTCAGTTTTGCACAGGGGCTAGTAATATATATATATATTAAAAAAGCCCAGAAAATCTATCTTTCTGTCCAAAATCTTTTCTGTTTTTATTTACAAATTGATGTATTTTATGCAAATAACATTCAGTTTTTCTATCTAATAGATAGATAGATAGATAGATAGATAGATAGATAGATAGATAGATAGATAGATAGATAGATAAAAAAAACTAAATATTTACAGACCGATTTTAGTTTAGGTACATATCACTCCAAACATGTCGAGTATAATTATTTAACACAAACGGAAAATTGTTTATTAGGAATATATTACTATGTTTTAATTCCTTTGAGGAAATATAGGTGAGAGACTAATTAAAAGAAAAAAGTGTCTGTCTGCCTGTCTATCTGCCTGCATCTCTCTCTCTCTCTCTCTCCATCTCTCTCTCTTACACACACACACATGTTCTCTCTCTCTCTCTCTCTCTCTCTCTCTCTCTCTCCATCTCTCTCTCTTACACACACACACACACACACACACACACATGCTCTCTCTCTCTCTCTCTCTCTCTCTCTCTCTCTTATAAGGGGCAACAATTAATTGTAGTGCCTCTAAAGAAAAATCCATGCACTCCAAAAAAGAAAATAAATAAATGAATAAATAAATCAAAAGAAATGATTCATGCCACAACATATTTCAATTAAGGGCAGAATTTCCACTTAGGTAAATCATGTAAGTTAAATAAAAATAAATAGTGGTAAATAAAAAAATACGTTTGTTTAGGTTAAATTAATGCAATAAAATCAATTATATAACAAATTCAATCCATCTAATTCAATCTCAAATATAAACTCTACATGTATAAAAGCTACATAAGGGCAGAATATGTTTTTAAGTGAGGTTTGGTTTCTCTCGTCCTCTAAGAAGAAAGCACCATTGCAGAACCAACTGAGGGAATATCCTTTGGAAGAATATAAAAACTTCTAAGCACAACCAAGCTGTTCCGGTTGCTTGCGGTGGCACAAAGCCTACATTGTGCTAGTGTACATTGTGTTAGATTTTATGTTCATTTTAACACTTATGTTTTATAATAACCCTGAAGTTTAAAGTTTTAAAAAATTGCCTGCATTTGTGGTATTTTTGAACAAGGCATGTCCACATCATTCTAAGTTGCATCATATTTATTTAACATGGTGGCATGTAATTTTTTGTGATGTAAGGATATCGAAGAACACATATACTGTAGGCTGCACCATATCCAAACTTTTTTTTTTTTGCCTCTAAAGTTTATTTCTCTTCATATATGTGATCAATGAAATAACTAGAGTAAGTAATGCAGCTGTACTTGCACTAAAAAGCACTTTGAAATGGTACCAGTTTTGACTAATTGAACTGGTCCCCTTCACACTTTTCTGCTTCACTGATGGTGGTACCATCAGGGGACACCTTTGTATGCTTAGTATGTACATATCTTTTACGTGGAAATATGAATGCATTGTATGTACTTGTACCTTAAAAAGCAGGGGTTCTAAAAACAAAATTAATTGTACACCGCATGCACCTTCCCAGGTAAAAGATACCCACCAAAAAGGGGGTTTATTTCCTTATGCGTATCAGTTAACTAGGAAATTCTGGAGTAAACTGTTGGTCCATTTAGTATATACTGTATACTGCACATTGCATGTATTGTTTAACATTTATTATAATATCTACATACACATGGGGGGGAATACCTGGAAAAAAAATGTTTCATATTCATTTCATCTGAATGAGAGAATTTCATCTGGCAACCCATTAGTCACTCCATATGAATAAAAACGCTCAGAAATATAAGGCAGTGGTGCCAGATTGGGCGGTTTACCCTGGAGTGGGGTATGTTTAATCACACTGGGCTGGGAGATGTGAGTTGGCAAAGTTACAGTATGGGGTTGGTTTAAGATGCGCTGGGCGGGTTTTAAAACTACGAACGAATATGTAGAAAGCAGTGAACGCAATCTGGCAACCCGGTTTTGTAGCGCCCGCGTGTAAAAGAGAAGCGCAGAACAGCCAAGGAGACAAGACGCGCGCGCGCTTACGCTGAACCAGGTGAGTGATGCTTTTTAAAAAATAAATCTAAAGATGACAAAAAAGTTTGCACGAAAAAATAAATCCATGATGCATTAATGATTATAGTGTTTATCAGTCCATTTGGGTGCAAATGAACACTGAGAGTGTCTCGGGTGTTAATTGAGATTAGTGCGCGCGCGCGTGTATGTATACAGTATTGTATTTTGGTCATGTAGTCAATATTAACTAAATGCATGTTTATGTGCAGTTTATTAAGCAAACAGGGGCAATGTGAACATGTTTTAAGTAACTGGAGTGTTGAACAATTTTTTTTTACAGCGTGCATTTATTTCCAGTTCTGTAGCATTGTAGATCACAGTTCATCAGTCGAGTATTTGAGCGTACACGTGAATGTGCAAGTGAGAAAGTTGTTTCTTAAATTGTTTGTCGTTTATTAAAAATAAACATAAGTTTGTATGAAGACTTATATATCAATGAGCGTCATGTAAATATTGTTTACTCAGATTTATTATTTAGCTTGTGTATTGTTATATACGAAATGTAAGTAAAATATTTTTTTATATAATTCTCAGATTATCCGGCTTCATTAGAACCAACATAATTTTCAAAAAAGAAAAAGTATATATTTTTACAGTCCTAAAAATAGTATTTGCAATTAATAATGTGGGATAATCTGTCGCGTTTTTCTTATGTTAAACCAAATTAAACGAAGTGTTGCATAAGTCATTTACTTCTCGCTATACCTGACATCTTACGGACATAGTTTTACACTTCCGAAACAGAATGAATTTTTTTGTTGTTGCATAAAATCATTTTACATTTACAGAATTTGTGGATTATGATTGTTTCAGTTTGAAAACCTGATTGATGCATATCTATAAATGTACTCTGTGTGTGTGTGTGTGTGTGTGTGTGTGTGTGTGTGTGGTTTCAGACCCCAGCTCATGCTGCATATCTAGTGAGGTAGACTGCAGCATATCTTCTAAAGCACTGGTGAACATCGAGCCAGGTGTGCACTAAATATTTGTTTCTTTTCACATGATTTTGAAAAACAATAATCAAAAAAACTATTTATTCACGTTTCTTACACTTTCGGTGTAGATTTGTAATTTGTTCCATTTTATATAAAAAAAAAACACTTGCATAATTTCACATGACTTCAAGCTGTTTATAGTCTATTATATCAGAAAAAAACGCCATTAAAATAATTGAGTTAAGAACGATTGCAAGTACAATTTCAGTCGTTAAAAAACACTGAAATATAAAACCAGTCAGAGAAGAAGGCTTAGAGTTTGAAGGAGGAATTACTCTCTAAGGAACATCATGGCCTAGTTTTCTGATAGTGAACATAAATATATATAATTGTCTTAAAATCAGTAAAACACTTCTGTGTACTTTGATTTATTTAGCTGAACTCACATAAAATGTTGTTTTTATAAATAGCATACAACTCGTAGACTAAATTTATTAAGGACAACAGAATTATTCAATTTGACATCTTGTGGAGACAGAATTATTTCAGTGGTGTTTCATATTTGCACGTGTTTGCTTTCCATGCCTCTTACATTTGGACAGACTGTAATGACCAAGTGAGGTGTAAGGCTGTAGGTGAGACCAGTGACGTCATAGAGAGATTGAGAGGGGGAGGGGGATTTAGTTTGTCAATGTGAAAGAATAAAGTAATATAAAGTGAAGAATGCTATTTCGCATATTTTATTATTATATATAAAGAATGTAAAGGTACATATGAAAAATATTTCTTGTCATATATTTAATCAAGATGCATAAGAGCATTATGATTAGGGGAAATGTATATTTAGACACACATGCACGTTTCCGTACTTCTTTTCGTTTTTAGGTCAAATATAAAATAAGAAGTGTGTATTTTTATAGTTTTTTTTTTTTTTCAGGTAAACTCTTTGCAGAGACATTATAGCCTAAGAAATGGTCTTGTGTGGAAGTATGACGTGTTTCATCTGTTTAAAAATGAGACTCATTTGCTTCGGGCGTGTTTGATTTGTTGACTGATTTGCTGTGTGATGTCTTAGTCTTGTAGCTATTAATTTCTGTACGATCCTTCCCGGTGCATTGACCCCTGTAGGTCACCGGAGCAATTCTTCTTTAAGCGCGTGATTAATTTCGCAGTAGGAGCTCCGCGCGCGCAGATGAAACTCATCATTTATTGATGCCGAATTTTTTTGAGGCGCTTCAGCGTTGGCCGTGATCAGGACTACAGTGTGTGTGTGTGTGTGTGTGTGAATACGGGTTGGATCTAAGAGCAACTGAATTAAAATAATAACAAACAGTGATTTAGCAGAGGAGTTTCATCATGGGAGGAAATATTTATTTATTTGTTTTTTTGTTTTTTTGTTTGCACCCTGACCACCCTATTCCTGAACAAAAATATTATTATTATTATTATTATTATTGTTGTTGTTGTTGTTGTTGTTGTCACCGGAAGTGTGGGTCCATCGCTCCATCGTGGTGTGTGAGAGACAAAAGACAAGCGAAGGTGGGAATAAGCTGCAGAGCAGATGGGACCTCATCCCACGGGCCAATTACAGTCACACCATTTAACCTGCAAATCTGCATTCATCAACCCGAAGATAGATAGATAGATAGATAGATAGATAGATAGATAGATAGATAGATAGATAGATAGATAAATAAATAAATAAATAACACCCGCTTATTAAAGTTAAAAGTTGTACAGTTTTTTTTTGTAAGAAATCCGCACAGACCACTTTTTTTTCATGTATTTCCATGACATTTTGGATCATTGTGATTAATTTAAATCGATACCTCGCCTGTGTTTTAGTGTTATTGATAAGGAGAGAAATGTCATCTGTTCCTTATGATCACTTTCCCGTTCTTTTTTATTATTATGACTTGGATTGATCTCAATTGTGCTTGAATTGGCCTGATAATGACATTTTCAGTTCTATTTCTATACTATTGTTCATTCATTCATTCATATTAACAGGCCTCCATGACCTTTACACGTGGAGACTGGACAGAGTCCAACAGGCCACAGGTGGACCATTTGATAAGAGCGGATACAGACAACTGACCATTAATTGTTGTTCATAAATGATATTAATTAGGCTTCGACTATACACCATTTATAGTACCATAAATCGAGAGGGTGATTGTAATTAATACAGAAGGTAGGTATAGGTATAACTATTGTCGGTGCATATAGTACTCAGCAAGGAAAAGCAGTTTAGCATACCAGAAGTGCAAATAATAGTGTATATACATCAGTGCAAATGTATTGTGCAAAATTCATGTCAATTTAATATTGTGCAACATGGCTAAGCAGTGAGTATATGCAATAACTACAGAATGGATAATGCTATGAAGTGGAAAAAGTGGTATAAGCAGGAATATAAGCAGATAATGTCTATAACAATTCGCAGGATACAGTTACATTGAATGTCTATAGAGCCAAAACACATCTCGGTCTCATATGGTTATATATTTTTTCAGAATGAGATATTTATAGTCCAAATCATCGCCTAAAGTCTATTTAGCACTATAAAATATACTAAGCAGAAGCTAGTGTCAGCGTCTGATGTCCAAATGGCTTGCAGCATGGTTTTACAGTTACAAATGGAAGCAGCTGGAACAGCTAGGTTTTGCTGTTAAATGTTTATTCCATTCAGGGCTGGTGGACCAATGAAACTCTGCACAAGTTATTCGGAGGATTTATTTTAATTGAGGCGAGTATATGTGAAATATTTTATGCATGCAAAAAATAATAATAAACCGGTTTTGTTCTATTTTTGTTAAACAAACTAAACACATATGGCCTGAGTCAATTAGTGTTTCTCTTATTGAGATTTCCGGTGGGCGCGCGTGGTAGCCCCGGGGCGCGGCTCGCGTTTACAACTCTCTCTCTCTCTCTCTCTCTCTCTTTAACGCTGAGTGGCACTTAGTGAAACGTCATTGGCTCCTCGGGCCGCCCGCGCTGAGGCTCGAGGACAGGAGCGCTGCGCCAATCAACGCGCGTCCGCCGGCGTGTCTGTTATAATGGAAACAAGCCCGCGTGCCTTGCGCAGTTATTGCTGTTCCTCCGCGCGCAGGTGTTAACACGAACCGGGGGCAGAAGCGACTTTGCATCACGCTGGACTTTTATTTGCGCTTTTTTAAACTCCGTTCCGCGGTGCGTAAAGACGCGGCCGGTGTTTGTCCAAGGAGCGCAGACATGCTCGAGTAGACCGAGGATCTGCCACAGGTACAACTTTATCTCAGCTGAAGACAAGAGCTCGCACTGTGTGTGTGTGTGTGTGTGTGTGTGTGTTTGTGTATGCCCGCCCGTTCCGTTAATACTCGTGACGATATATTTAATTTTTCTTAATCATGTAGTACCAATAGTAGAAGTAGCAGCAGTTATTATTATTATTATTATTATTATTATTATGTAGGCTGAGTTTTAGTTTTTTCGCTTCTATTATTATTATTATTATTATTACAACCATATCTTCAAAATGTCCTAGATAGAAACATGAATGTTTACATAGACGCATTATTTCTGGGTATGATTATTAATGTACATAATTCGCAATTAAAGAAAAAGCATATTTTTTGCGACGTATATGTTTGAAATTAAGGAAAGACTTCATGTAGTTTTTGCGACGTTTGGTAGTCTAATACTATTTATTTTTTATGTGCACATTCCTATTTTTGTGTCATTTCTGTGAATCGCGGGTAAATGTATGACGTAGATGAATAACATACGCTGAAAGTAAAATATATACATTAAAACCCCATAACCTGACACCGTTTTTAAATGCTTTTTTGTGTTGTTTCTTTTAAAGAAACAAGATATGTTTTAAGAGCTGATTATTTGGAAAATGTTGCATTCGGATTGATGTTATTCTGCCCGAATATTAGACTCACAATGTTAATGTTTCTTTAAAATATGTATTTTTCACGAGCCTACGTGTTAAAAACAGCTCGTTTTTACCGTGTTGCACAAATCTGTGTACAACTAAAACAACAACGCGTATATTTCCAACTGATTTCTCATGTGTCCTGTAATTTATGGAGTTATTTTTTAACGATCTGTTATTACTAAAACAATTTACACTGGTTCATTAATAACAAAACTCTTTAAAATGTGCTTGTTTTTAAAAGCATCCACATTGTTTTTTTTAAAGCAATTTTTAACCATTTAACAAAGCCGTAATTAGATTTTATTTATTTAATTTCTTCACTCTTGATTTATCCAATTAGCATTAAAATAATTACTCACTTTTAAAATAACATATAATATTAAAGTAATACAATTAGTAAAATAATATTTAACACAATAGCAGCAACATTTCTAATTTAAAAAATTTTCCTTCTTTGACTAAAATTCTTCTCTTTTTTTTTTTTACTCCTTTCCCCCCCTTACACTTAGAACCAGTTTCCTATTTAAGGTCCCTAAAGGATGGACAAGAGTCTTCTCCCTGGACCCACCGATATAATCATGGCGAGCCCTCCCAATTCGTTCCAGCAAGAAGCTCTCTCTCCACCCAGATCCAACCACTCGTCTTCCCTTAAACCCAACCAGGTGGGTCAGGTCATCCTGTATGGAGTGCCCATTGTCTCTCTGGTCATCGACAACCAGGAACGCCTCTGTCTGGCCCAAATCTCCAACACTTTGTTGAAAAACTACAGCTACAATGAGATCCACAACCGGCGAGTAGCCCTGGGCATCACATGTGTGCAGTGCACCCCAGTACAGCTGGAGATCCTGAGGCGGGCCGGCGCTATGCCTATTTCATCCCGTCGCTGTGGCATGATCACTAAGCGTGAGGCTGAGCGACTCTGCAAGTCGTTTCTTGGTGAGAACTCACCTCCCAAGCTGCCTGATAACTTTGCGTTTGATGTGACACATGAATGCGCATGGGGCTGTCGTGGCAATTTTATCCCTGCTCGTTACAACAGCTCAAGGGCCAAGTGCATCAAGTGCTCCTACTGCAACATGTACTTCTCTCCCAACAAATTCATCTTTCATTCGCACCGCATGCCTGAGGCCAAGTACACCCAGCCTGACGCTGCCAACTTTAACTCCTGGCGTCGGCACCTCAAGCTGTCAGACAAGTCACCGTCAGATGATCTGGTGTTCGCCTGGGAGGATGTGAAAGCCATGTTCAATGGGGGCAGTCGCAAGCGGGCACTACCTTCCTCCCACTGCTCCCCCATGGACTCTGTGAAGGCTGTCACCTCAGTGCTGCCCCACATGATATCATCTGATCTGGGCCAGAAGAGGGGCAGGTATGATGAGGATGAGGACCTGGATGCCAGCAGCCTCTCTCCTCACAAGAACCCGCGTAGTTACCCAGTCATTCCTGTGCCCAGCAAAGGCTTTGGTATGCTGCAGAAATTTCCACCCACGTCGCTCTTTCCCAGCCCCTACACCTTCCCAGCATTTGGTTTGTGTCAGCAGAAGAAGGATGACAGCGACGCTGTAAACGGGCAAAAAAATGGTGCTATCTCGGGCCTACTTTGGCCAGGGCGTAAGGACACTTTTTATCCACCTTTTTGCATGTTCTGGCCCCCAAGAGCTGCAGGGGGCATTCCAGTACCCACATATCTCCAGCCCCAGCCCAATGCGCTTTCCACTCTCACAGAAACACCCTTGCTTCGCCAGGGCTTCCTTGATCTGAGCGAGCAAAGCGATGCTGCCACAGGAACTGGAACTGGTGCTGCCATAGGCACCAATCCCAGAGCAGGCTTGTTTGAAAGTGACTGCCCGCCAACTATGCCCCCTGACCTGAGACCTGCCCAGGAAGGCTGGCTCAAACTTCTAGATGCCCCATCTCTGCAAGCACGCAAAGCCAGCTACCACTCTGCCTTCCGGCCGGTGGTAAAGGACACCGAAAGCATCGCCAAGCTACATGGCAACCTGGAGGAGTTTGGTGCAGAGAGGCATCTCTCACCTGGAACAAGCTGCAGCTACCAGAGCGAGAGCGCGGAGAGTGACGAGGAACAGGAAGTGGATGTGGAGACCAAGCAGGATGAAGAGCAAGAAGAATTCAGCAGCCGTGCGGCATCACAACAGCAGCCGTGCAGTCTTCATGTTTCACGACTCACTGAAGTCACCATAGGCGATCGAGATAAAGACGCACCTTCCTTCTCCACCATCCCCCCCGAAAGCTCAACAGAGGACAAACCAAGCTTGGCCGTCAGTCCACCCACATCTCTCAAAGACCCCAGCCCCGTTCATGCCTCAGTGGAGGACACCGCTGCCTACAAAAATGTAAATATTCCCTGCAGGCACTTAAACTAATTATTATTTAAATGCAGGCCATAGACTGGCGGGATCCGTATGCATAACAAGATTGATAGCTGGATGCTCCCTGCAGAAATGAAATATTCAGAGTGCTTTGATCCCTCCTAATAAGCCCAGTCATGTTTTGTTTAATGGCGACATTAGGTTCGGCTCGGCTTTTGTCAGGCCTGCCTATTAGCCCTTTTAGTCTTTAACCTGCCGACACTACATTAACACAGGGATCTGAAGGAGTTACTCTCATCCTCAAGGGGGGGGGGGCTGCTTAGCAATGCTGTAGCAATTAGTTTAAACACACACACAGTCAGTTATACAAGCCTGCGAACACCTTAGACTGTTAATCAGTCTGACAAAGGCATTTAAACAAAATGCAGACGACAGCATTGTCATCCTCAAGGCCAATTGATTCTGTGCTTTTGGCTGGCTGATATATGTCTTTAATGCCCAGCCTTTGGCCCGCACACATGAATCAGGTTTAATCTGTGGTTTTTTCTGTTTTCAGTCGCACAAGGGCAGAGATGATGGCCTACCGGCTTATGCAGCAAAAGACAAAACATCACGAGCAGGTGAGCATTATTTAAAATAATGGGAAATTCTGTTTTAAAAGAAAAGAGAAAGTTATACGTTTTAAAATAAGTTGCCTATGACACAACTCAATGATTTAATAGTAATAGTTTTGAAAATTTGAATGAATTGATATTTATGAAAGTGCTGGGTAAAATAAATAAAGTGCGCTAAATGTTTTTTTTTTTTTTAAACAACCAGTTGCATTGAATTGATTGCTGTTTTGTAAAACATTTTCCTGTGGTTAGTTGGTCCTATA